>PRKT01001419.1:12175-53636 GCA_003671525.1 Saccostrea glomerata
AAAGTCCGGACTTTGTCGTGTCCGGACTTAAATGTCGCAGTTATTAATTAGTGCAATATATATCATCCTATTATTTACAGAGATAGTATTAACCATAAATAAGTTGAATGTAAATGTTGCAGAATTCATTGAATATTACCAGCCCAAGGGAGGAGGAATATGTTTTGGCATGGATAGCTTGTTTCCCACAAGTTGCAACTTTGTCAGCTAGGATGTCACATATCAGTTAGATTATAATGTCACATTGTGCCTGTCTAAGGTTAATCAAGTTCAAATTCAGTGTATTTTTATAAATACTAATAAAAGTTCGGTCTGACATTGGGAATAATTTCAATAATGAAGCCCCAAATGGGGGGAGGGGGATTTATGTACTTTTATGGGGTACTCACAAGGATGGATCTAATCAACTGCTGCAGTGGTATAGATGTAAAATCTCTATTTTTCTTTTTTAAAAAAATGTGAACCAAAAACTATCACTTCAAAATCAAAGAACCTATCATATGATATTTATGGAAGTACCTTATGGAATCATAATTTTTTTTTCTGTATCATGTGAATTATTCATATTTGGTGAAATGTTGTTATAATAGCCATGATAGCATATGCAACATATTTTGTCAAATATGAAAGACCTATCATATGTCATTGAAGAGGTAATGTAATGTAGCACCACTTTTTAGCTCACCTGAGCCGAAGGCTCAAGTGAGCTTTTCTGATCACATTTTGTCCGTTGTCCGTCCGTCTGTCTGTCCGTCTAGCTGTCTGTCCGTCTGTAAACTTTTCACATTTTCGACTTCTTCTCAAGAACCACTGGGCCAATTTTGACCAAACTTGATACAAAGCATCCTTGGGTGAAGGGGAATATAAATTGTTAAAATGAAGGGACATATCCTCTCTCAAGGGGAGATAATGAAGAAAAGACAAAAATAGGGTTGGGTCATTAAAAAATCTTCTTCTCAAGAACCACGGGGACAGTAAAGCTGAAACTTATGTGGAAGCATCCTAGGGTAGTGTAAATTCTAAATTGTTCAAATCATGACCCCTGGGAGAAGGGCGGGGCCACAATGGGGAATCAAAGTTTTATATAGAAATATATAGGAAAAATCTTTGAAAATCTTCTTCTCAAGAACCACTGGGCCAGAAAAGCTGAAACTTATGTGGAAGCATCCTGGTATATTGTAGATTCTAAATTGTTCACAACATGACCCCCGGGGGAAGGGCAGGACCACAATGGTGTATCAAAGTTTTACATAGAAATATATAGGAAAAATCTTTGAAAATCTTCTTCTCAAGAACCACTGGGCCAGAAAAAGCTGAAACTTATGTGGTAGGATCCTGGTATAGTGTAAATTCTAAATTGTTCACATCATGACCCCCGGGGGAAGCGCGGGGCCACAATGGGGAATCAAAGTTTTATATAGAAATATATTGGAACAATCTTTGAAAATCTTCTCAAGAACCACTGGGCCAGAAAAAGCTGAAACTTATGTGGTAGGATCCTGGTATAGTGTAGATTCTAAATTGTTCAAATAATGACCCCCGGGGAAAGGGCGGGGCCACAATGGGGAATCAAAGTTTTACATAGAAATATATAGGAAAAAATCTTTGAAAATCTTATTCTCAGGAACCACTGGGCCAAAAAAGCTGAAACATATGTGCCCATGGAAGGATCATGGGATAGTGTAGATTTCAAACTGTCTAGATAATGATCAGTGGGGTAGGGTGGGGATGCATTATGTATAACAAGGGGGAAATCTGGTAATGAACAGAATGGTCAAAGCTTCTCAGGTGAGCGATGTGGCCCATGGGCCTCTTGTTTGAATTAGGTCAAACATGAAGGTAATTATTAAGGTGTCAGATATAGCATGCACAGAAATATCATGTCACAGATAATGCACATGTAAAATATGAAACCCTATCTTTTCTAAATCAAAAGTCAAAAGGATTTTTGAAAAGTAGGTCATACTTCAAGGTCAAGCTACCATGGTCAAAAATCATTATTAGTTAAAAACAGAGTTACATGTACTAGTTCATTAAAAAAGGAATTACCACAGGGAATGCATTTATAATCTGAACATGTCGAAAGCCCTATCTAATCTCATTCAAAAGTTATGACCAAGGTTTTAAGTTTTTGTGACAGATGAGCAGACCAACAGACTTACAGATGACAGATGATAAGAATCAATTAATTATCATGAAATCTTGCATTTGATAAAAAGGATGTTGCATATACCCGGTAGATGCTTTTTATAAAAAAAATTAGGTCTTCTTTTAAATAATTAACAATAATTTATATTTAGGAAGTTTAAGTAGCTGACATAATAAAAAAATATATCAAGTTTGACATACATTTAGATCTATTTCAATGCAAAAGCAATATCGATCAATATCGCCTGACTGCATTATGCAGAATGAAAATTCAGTTCTCTACAGGTCAAATGCAACATACCGGTAGTTTGAACTTTATTAGGATCTTCCCTGGAGTTTCAGAGTGTCACTTAATGAAGGACCTGGGTACAATACTTTGAATGTCTTTATATGGATTTGTACACCTCTTCTAAAACTATGTTTGATGAAAAAGAAATCTGGAAATTATGTTCTGTAATTATGCCCCCGGATCGAAAGATCGGGGGTATATTGTGTTTGTCCTGCCTGTCTGTCTGTCTGTTTGTTTGTTTGTTTGTCCCCCAACTTTAACCTAGCCCATAACTATTGAGTGGTAGGGGCTATGGCTTTCATAATTCATAGGTTTGTTACTTGTGACATAACCTTTCTTTGGGTACCACCAAATTTGACCTCTTAACCTTGACCTTGGAGTTTGACCTACTTATATTCTATTTGTTATCAACTTTAACTTTCGCCATAACTTTTGAACAAATCAAAATAGAGACTTCATATATAAAATGCATAGACTCCACTAATTAAGCACTTTCAACTGACACCAAGGACAATGACCTTTTGACCCTGACTGTGACCTATATGCTAAAAATAGATTTTTCAAACTTTTGGTATAACTTTTAAACAATAGGAGATAGAGACTTGATATTTGGTATGCCTACTTCACTAGTTAAGTGCTTTCAAACGACACCGAGGTCAATGACCTTGTGACCTTGACTGTAACCTTTATGCTACGAATAGATTTTTCAAACTTAGTTGCTGTAAGGGCACAGTGTTTCACAAACACATCTTGTTTTTGTATATTTCTTTGAATAATGCAAATATTTAACATTTTCACAATTTGATATTTTTTCAAAACCCACAGTAACACTAAATTAGAAACATAAAGAATTATTGTTCACTTCCAACATATCAATTCTAACATTAATTATAGTGAACATAATGTATGTAAAAACTTAATTGATTTGTTATCCAATGTAGTTTTAATAGTCAAGCTGATGGATGTGATCATGGTGACAGAGATACATTTCAAAAACTAACTAGTGCCATGGTAAATAAAGCACCGAAGTATTAAGCTTTGAATGCAATGTTTCATCATGTTCATTACATGTACCTGGGTTGTTTTTTTTTTTGCCGGTAGGTGGTTATTTCAGTTAGGTTAATAAAGAGAAACATACGAGATGTAATTAAATTTCATTCTTATATATTCATTCATAAAGATGATGAAGATACCCAACATAATGATTAAAAGATAAAGAGAATAAATCAGATTGGTGATCAATATCCAAAAGACAGGATGGTGGATCTAAAGAGAATGGGTTCCAATATTTTCCTTTGTTTATTGCATGGTTTTGAATTTCACATTTACCCCAGACAAATCAAAATGAGTTATTTGTAGGTTGATCTAATTAAGAGGCTTTATCTTTTGATTATGGCTAATTGATTTCAAACAGTTAGCTTATAAGTCATGTGATATCATGGTCCAAAGTTATGAGTGGTGGATCCAAGGGGAGTTGATATTGAATTTTTAATTACTTATCATGCTTATTGTAGATCATCATGGGATATACTAATAATTATTGCACATTTATTTAAACATTTAAGTAACCTTTCTTTGTGTGATAAGTGATGGATCAAAGGCATGTATATTTCACCAGTAATTGTTTTGATAGTTGAGGTGGATCCAAGGGGGTGGATAGATATATTTTTAGATATTAAATTTTGTAATGTGTCAAAGGAATAAATAATGATCATGTGATGTTTATGGTTAATTGATTTTAAACATTTAACTTATATATCATGTGTGATCAAAATCTAAACTTATAAGTGGTGGATCCAAGGGGGTGGATATTAATCTTTTTTAAATATTTGTGGTGGGTGCAGGATCAAAGAATATTAATGATCAATGATTATGGTTAATTTATTTCAGACATTTAGCTTATATGTCATGTTTGATCATGATCTTAATTTTAAAGTGATGGGTCCAAGGGGGAGTGGATATTTATGTTATATAGTAGTTGTGGTTGATCCAAGGGGAGTGGATATTAATTTTAAAAACATGTGTTTGTGATGGGTAAAAGGATATTAATGATTATAGGCTTATAGCTAATTGATTTCAAACATTAAGATTATATGTCATGTATGATCAAGATCTAAACTTATAAGTGGTGGATCCATGGGGAGTGGATATTAATTTTATTCTTTTTAAATATTTGTTGTGGATCAAAAGATATACATGTGTAAATGATTATGGCTAACTGATTTCAACATTAAGCTTATATGCCATGTGTGATCATGGTCTTAACTTACATTAGTGGTGGATCCTTGAGGAGTAAATTTTTTATTTTAAAATATTTGTGGTGGATCAAAAGATTTTTTTTATTATCGTTTTTTAAAAAGAAGAATTGCTGTCCATCCAAGTGTTTACAGAAGATTCCCACTAATGCATTTTTTTCCATCAGGAAGCAGTTTTGGAAACTGGTCATTACTCAGCAGAATCGGGAGATTTCAGTATTGTATGCAAACAAAGATAAGACAGTGTCACTAGCACAAATTTAACTCCCCTTTCGGTTGATTGTACTTTTTCTTAACAAATAAAAATCAGTATCTCAGACACTCCTCTTCTCTTGGCAAGTCATTTGGTTGAGTTTTCTCTGGCAATAGTATTTGTTTATGACCCTCACTTTAATTAAAATGGCTCTGCAAAAGCAGTTTAACAGTGGATATATAACAGTCAATTTTGCATTGTTATGCCTCTAGATCTGCCACATAAAAAATAATTTGAATTTGTATATAATTGAAAATAAAATGCTTCATTGAGTATATTCAGACATTGCATTCTTATCCCATTATTCCCATATCTGCTTATTTATTTATCCCATGGGATTAAAAATACCCAGTATTATGTACTATGCAGGATTTTTAATCCTAAGAAGGGCAAATATGGGATTTTTAATCCTATGTCGCCTATTATGGGAGAAAAAATCCCATGGGAGAAAAAATCCCTCAAAGATTTTTTTTCTCCCATGGGATTTTGGTGGGATTTTTGGTGGGATGAAAAATCCCGCCGTTCTCCCATGGGATTTTAGGTTTTGACAGAGGTTTATGAGAAAACTACTACAATGTGGAAGTTGAGATTGACATGATGAGGTCAGAATAAAAAATCCCACCAAAATATAGAATAAAATCTAATGTAGGTCTTTTCGAAAGGGTATCTAAAAGTCCGGATTTTGTCGTGTCCGGACTTAAATGTCGCAGTGTTTTTAAAAAAAAAATGGTAGGATGTTTCGACTATACGATTCTACTATAGGTTTTTACAAATTGTATAAAACGAGCTTTCCTTGATCCCATGTAGTTGAAATTTCAAAATTTTCTTCTTAAAAGCTGAGTATATTTAAAAAATATTTTGCTCATTTACCATACTCCTCTTTGTTTCGTCCAAATGTAGCGCCGACAAGGGATAATATTGCAACAGAAAACCACCCTAAACGGTAGAATGAAGGATATGGAAATAACGAACAGTATTCAATCTCAACGTCCATTAAACAAATATACAAAATAAGAGCAGAGCAAACACGGACCTCCGAAACATCAGAGGTGGGATCAGGTGCCATGGAGGAGTGAGCATCCCCTGCCGACCGGTCACACCCGCCGTGTGCTCGTTGTCATAATCAGGAAATAACGGAAAAAATCCGTGGTCAATTCAGTGTATAAATAATGGACTAACAATTGGTATGAAAAACGTCAGTCAGCATTTCATTTAATGATAAACTGTATTTGCTGACAAGGTCATTGTATCGACCATAGAATTTACGAAATGATGACTTTAAACGAGACTGTTTATATAGTATGAAGTATTTTTTTTAATAGTAAATTCCTTCGATGAAAAGGAACATTCTTCTGCATTTACGGTTTGAAACGTTAAAATTTTGCTGTGGGATGAATCTTTCATGATTCTTGATTTAAGAAGTTGACTCTTTAAAATCCCACCTGATTAACATAGAAAGCAGTCAAGCAGATGAAAAATAATATTTCCACCACGAGTTAAAGAGTCAAAATGTACAGAAAAAACAAGTTACAGTGGCTGTACTGTACCCATGTCTACGTTTCTGCTAAGAGCTTTTGCTTACAAAAGAACGGATAAAAAGACAGTTACAAATGGCAAGAAACTACAAAAATTCAAATGAAAATAGTTGTAATTTTTAAGCCATGAATATATCAAAGTTCTACCAATTGATTTGTGTGAATTATGTTTCAGTAAATGAAATAAAGCTCAAATTATGTAAACGAAATTCTTTTACAATGTAGGTGGCACATTGTCTCTGGATGCGTTTTACAAAAGCTACATAAGTGCGAGTCAGTAACACCAATTTTGTATAAAAATGTATTTGTGGCTAAAATTCTATGTACAATTCTATAGTGGAACCATCTTAGCTGTATATCATTTGTTACATTAAAGAACAAAATATTTTGTTTTTTCCACCAAAAATCATCAACATTTAAATCCAAAATATTCTCCCATTTAATTTCACTCTTTGGTTTTTTTGTATTTCTGACTAACAAGAATATCGTAGAAATCTTTTGCACCTTTCTTGCTTTTTATAATTACTTGTAGGAATATTGGGAAAAAAGGTTGTTTTCTTTGAATTGTCATTTGATCATAATTCAACTGTAATTTTTTTTATACAACTCAGTATTCCTAAAAACAAGGTAAATGGTACTTTTAAATCATATAACTTACAAAATTCTTGATAATCCAACAAGGTACCATTTGTATCATAAAAATCAAAAATAAATTGTATGCCTTTTCTAAGCCATGACTTATAACAAATACTTTTTTTGTTAATACATATAGATTGGTTATACCATATAGGACTTAAAACAGATATTTGATCATCAGTACTTAACCTCAAATCTAACAATGCTGAAAAAAACATCTTTCCAAAAAACATTATTTGTATCTTTCTTAAGTTTTTAGCTCTACTGGTCAGAGACCAGAAGAGCTAATGCGATAGTAATGCGTCCGTCGTCCGTCCGTCTGTCTGTCCGTCTGCCTGTCTGTCCGTCTGTCTGTCTGTAAACAATTTTTCAAAATGCTACTCCTCCTTCAGTTTCGGTCTGATTTCAGTATAACTTGGTATACAAGTAGACTACACTAAGATACATAATTCTGTGTATCGGTTTTTGATTTCGATGAACGGTGTTGCCGTGGTTACTAAAAATAGAAATTTCTGTGAAATTCTTTCAAAATGCTACTCCTCCTACAGTTTTGGTCTGATTTCAATATAACTTGACACACAAGTAGACTACACTAAGATACATAATTCTGTTTAACGGTTTTTGATTTGGATGAGCGGTGTTGCCGTTGTTACTAAAAATAGAAATTTCTGTGAAATTCTTTCAAAATGCTACTCCTCCTACAGTTTTGGTCTGATTTCAATATAACTTGACACACAAGTAGACTATACTAAGATACATAATTCTGTCTAATGGTTTTTGATTTCGATGAGCGGTGTTGCCGTTGTTACTAAAAATAGAAATTTCTGTGAAATTCTTTCAAAATGCAACTCCTCCTACAGTTTTGGTCTGATTTCAATATTACTTGGCACACAAGTAGACTACACTAAGATACACAATTTTGTTTATCAGTTTTTAACTTTGATGAACATTTTTGCTTTGGTTACTAAAAATAGAAATTTCTGTTAAATACTCTCAAAATGCTACTCCAAATACAGTTTAAGTCTGATTATAATATAATGTGGCATGCAAGTAGACTACACTAAGAACATAAAGAGACTTAATCAAGGATGATTATTTTTTTTATTGCTGTTGTAATGTTTCAATTCCCAACTGCTTAAGAACTTTTCTCTACCTTTGCTATAAGTACAAACCAGTAGAGCTTCAGTCTCGACAGAGACTTCTGGTTTTTAAAAAATCACTTCCATATATATTCAAGTATTTAAGATCTGGATTTAAATCCTTTAATAATTCTTTCCAGGCTGATATACAATAACCATCAAGTAGCCTGCGAATCCATGTGATTTTTAAGCTTTTACAAAAGGAATCAAGACATGTCATTCTCATACCACCATTTTCATAACTTTGACATATGGTATTTTTAGCCACCCTAGCTGTTTTAAAATTCCAAATATAATTAAAGAATATATCTTCAATCTCCTTTAGTTTTTCTTTAGATAGGCTAGGTAAAATAATCAATAGGTGACTGAATTTAGGTAAAAGCAAGGTTTTTACAACAGTTATACGACCAGCCGTTGATAAACATCTTCTAGACCATGATGATACAAGTTTTTTGACAGTGTCAATCTTTGGAAAAAAATTCAAAGCAAACATAGCATCTGGATCTAAATCTACACAGTATGTTATACCTAGCACTGTAAATGGCTCCTGTGACCACATTAAGTTTGGATATTTATCACATAAGTTGTCATCAGTATGAACAGTTCACCCGATCTTAATGCATTGTGTTTTATCATAATTTGGTTTCAATCCAGAGAATTTGGAGTACTGATTAACTAAAGATAAGATTGATTTGATGGATTCCTCTGAGCCATCCATCAATAAAACTGTATCATCAGCATATTGTAATAGTTTATAATCCTTATCTTCAATAACAATGCCCTTTATCAATTTATTATTTCTAATCATAATTCCCATTATTTCTGCACATAGTTAAAACAAATATGGTAAAATAGGATCGCCTTGCCTACAACCTCGTCCCATTTGGAAAAAGTTTGAAAAAAAACCATTTTGGATAACGCATAACCTAGGCTCATTAAGTAAAATTTTTATCCATTTTTAAAAAATTTCACCAAAATTAAAGAATCTGAGTACTTTGTAAATGAATCTCCAAGATATAGAATCGAATGCTTTTTCAAAATCAATTACTAGTATAAGGATCTGACCTGGGTGATCATTTTATTTACAATAGTGAATAACATCATATAATAACCTTGAGTTTTCACCAATATATCTACCAGCAAGAAACCCTTTTTGCTTTTCATGTATTATTTTTGACAGGGTTAGTTTTATTCGGTTTGCTAAAACACTAGATAGAAGTTTATATGTAATGTTCAGTAATGTAATTGGTCTCCAATTTTTTAAGTGTTCCCTTGACTTGTTGCCTTTAGGGAGAATAGAAATTATTCCAAGTGTCTGCGTATAAGACAGCTGACCTGCTTTGTAACTATAATTAAAGGATTTAAGAATATATGAATTGATATCTGTCCAAAAAAACTTCAAAAATTCTGCTGTAAAACCGTCGGTCCCAGGCGTTTTGTCATTTTTAAAATTTTTAAGAGCTTGAAATACTTCCTGTAACGTAATTTCCATTTACAATGACTTCTTAGTAAAAGCCCCTTTAATTCATATTTTCTAATCTCCTCTAAATCTGTCTCAAGATTATTTATCATATCTAGATAAATGGACAAATGTTTTTTTGCATACATACAATGTATCATGTAAAATTTCTAATTGATTTTCAATTTTCAATTTGTGATCTTTCCTTTCTCTAGTTAGTTTTGCAGACATTTGTATTGCCATTTCATATTTTCATCAGTAGAACATCAAGAAAAAGATTTTCTGGAATTTCTAAGGTTGATTCATCAATACGGTATTCATAATCTGATTCTCTGATAATTTTCTTAACATTTTGTACAAATTCTTTGTTTCTCAATAAGGAGTTGTTAAAGCGCCAGAATCCTTTTCCACGTTTAAACTCATTAATAGTGATATCTAATTCAATGATAGAGTGATCAGTCCTATAGCCTGGCTTTATATTAACGTCACTTACAATTGATAAGAGTTCCTCTGATACTAAAAAGTTGTCAAGTCTAGCCTGTTTAACTGGGTTCTTTCTACTCCATGTATATTTTTTTTCATCTGGGTTTTTAATCCTCCAGGGATCTACTAAGTTAAATTTAGTTTTTAACTTTTCAATTTCAAGTTTGTTCTTGGATTATTTTCCTTAACATAGTTATAACAGTCTAACTGATAATCCTGTACTACATTCCAGTCCCCACACATGATTATAAAGTCAGTGTCAAATAGCTCTTCCTCTTTATCACTAGTTTCTGAATAAAATTTAGGATTATCTTTGTTTAGACCATATATATTTACCAAGGTGATTGAGTATTTGTTATCCACCATTATATTTGATATGATAAAATTTCCTTCACTGTCACTATAAACTTTAGAAATTTTAATTTCATTTTTGTTATGAAAAAGCGTTAAAGTCCCCCTTGCATCTGATTTTCCTGAGCTGATAAGTATGTCCCCATTTAGCATAAACTGATTTTTTTTCTCTGATTCTGTGCAATGGGTGTCTTGTAAACAATATATAGATGATTTTAAATTTCTTAAAGAGTTAAATATATCTTTTCTTTTTGCGGAATCATGTAAGCCTCTGCAGTTTACAGAAGTAATATTGAACTTAGTCATATTACATCTATATTGTTAAGTTGAAAAAAGATAAAAGCATATACATGCTGCATACTCTCATTTCTTTCACACATAAATCAAAAAATGAAAAATACTTCCTGTATGGTAATAGAACAGTTACAGAGAAAAAAATATGTTGTAGACTGCATTGGGTCTTATCTTATCAATTAAACTTGGTCACATTATCAAAATCAGATTGTGAGCCATTTGATAACATTAAGTTTTCATTTGTTTAAAAAAGTAATGTACATCTTTCTTTCTATACCTTTAAATTATATTTGTTTTTGTACATTGAGTATAAACTAAACAAGTAAGCACTTGAAAGCACTTTATAGATAAAGTTATAACATTCAAACACCTTCACCATAAGTCCAATAACCTTTATCTGCAGAAGAATAATAACTTCTTTAAACTACTCCGGACCACAGAATTTAATCCATTCTTTTTCGTCTTTTCTTCTATATTCAAGAATGACGTCATCTTTGACTTCCCGGATCCTTGTCTTGTTACCTGCTTTCCTTAGCTCGTATGCTTTCTGCGCCAATTCCCCTCTCTTCTTCTTCAGGTGACCCGGCAAATCGGTCCTTACTGCGTAACCTTGTGGTAAGGCAGCGTTCCTGGCGTGGATCAATATCTGGTTTCGGTCTTCCATCCGAACGAATTTGACAATGATTGCATCTGGAGCTCCAGGTTTGTTGTAATTGCTATTTGGATTTATAGGGATTCTGTGACAGTTTTGAATCAGGATATCCTCTGCTGAAAGCACGCCCAATTTTTGACGGAGAAAGTTCAGAATGACAGCCGGCACATCTTCATTCTCGACTCTCGCAATGCCGTAGAACAGTAGATTGTATTTTCTTGATCTTGCCTCTAAATATGTGATATGATCTTGCAACTGTCGTAGAGACGTCTCTAATGGGCTTACCCTTTCACTCTGCGGTTATACAATCTCTTTGTCAATTTTTTCCAGTTCCGTTAGACGGTCATCCTGGTTCTGCAAAGCTGCCTTCATTTCTATAATTTCCTCCTTGACAGTAGTCCGCGTTTCCTCTAGCTTCTTCTCTAATGTGGCAAGCCTCTCACTCATTGAGTTTTCTAATTTTTGTATAAGACTCGAAAAAATGTCTCTTAGGTCTTTATTTGACACTTCATCACCTTGTACACTGTCTTTTTCTTTTTCCTTATTTCCTGTTCGTGGCATCTTATTTCCTGAACTTTCCGAATTTCCTCGAAGAAAAGTATGGTCCCTCCGCCCGGTGCATCCAGTGATATGCAACAACCATGAATCTTGCACAAACGCAAACCACACCTACTTGGGGACTCGACTAGAGCACATTACATTCAATATACCACGGCCCACACACTAAACCTTTACGATAAGACCCTCAGCCCTCGTTCCCGCTTTACGCCATGTGCGTCGCCACACCGGAAGTCCTAGCTTACATTTTTAACAAACATGAGAAATAACGCCAAAAAATGCTTTGAATCCTCTAAGGCTATGTTAAGTAATGCAAAAATAAGCCATTTTTGCTACTTTCGGTTTGACCGGAATTGACGACGGCGCACGAAAAATTAATTTTTAAGCTCTCAGAGACATATGTTGCCAAAAAACTTGTCAAAAACGGCAAAAATATGTTTTCTATTTCCAGTTTGGCAGGAAGTGACGACGTAGGACGTATTTTGACGACTCCACTAGATTTAGCTAGACATTTTCAACAACTGTGCTTCTTTGATGTATAACAAATTTTCAATACTTAATAAGATATCTGGAAAATTTTTGGCCTCTCTAGATCCCTTAATTTAGAGTCAGCCCTTTTTCCGACATCTCGTTTGAAAGATCTTCTAATTCTGCACAAATTATGTTCTATATATTTTAACAAAATATTTTAGTTAGAAGATAAGAAGCCAAATATGAGAAATTTTTGGTTCATTTAACATTCTAATCTTTGAGCCCTTTATACCTTTATTTTGAATAGAGAAATCGAAAAACAAAAACCGATGTGCACAACTTCAATCCTTCTAATATCTAATTACTGCTCCAGCTAAGCCATACCTGAGCCTTTGTCTGGAAATGAAAGCCTATAAATTTTCGTTAAAAGGGAAATAACTCAAAACCGGAAGTGACTTTTTGAAATTTTAGTCAGCATTCTGATAGAGTTTATAAACGTCTATTATCTCTAAGAATTTAAGCGAAATCTGTTGAGAAATGAGCGAGTAACGAAGTCTCAAAGTTGGCATCTAGGAAAAAAAAGAATATTACGGAATAATCTTAACAATCAGAACCAGTAGAAGGTCTGCTTAAAATTCTTGAATTTTTTTTTTAAATTTTGATACTTATTCTAATAGTGAAGTACATTTCATATCACAGGATTTTTTTGTTTGGACGTTGGGGAGTTCGATACATTTTGCAAGAAATGTTAAATCAGCCTCAGAAACATCATTGGATATAATACCAAATACAACAGATTTGATTGTGTTTGACTCATCTTTGCAGCAAGATCATGGAGGTGAACTATACAATACATATATTTATATATATATATATATATATATATATATATATATATATATATATATATATATATATATATATATATATATATATATATATATATATATATATATATATATATATATATATATATATATATATATATAAACAATAGGTTTGTTTTAATTCATTGAATGTCTTGAGAGAAATTTCTCATTATATGTGAGGTTTAATTCTAGATTTTATGTAACAGGCAGTTGTCATTTCTTTAATGGTGGATGTGAGGATATCTGCATTCCAATACAAAATGGACGAAAATGTCAATGTGATTTTGGTTTGAAGCTTCAAAATGATTCAACGTGTGACAATGGTGAGCATTTTGTTTTTTTCGATTAATATTAATTTTATATTAATAAAACGTTAATAACTTATAAATGTATATTCAGCATTTATCTAATACATGAAAAAATTTCTCAATATTATTAGTTAGAATTTATTGAATTATAATAACGATTTACGCTCTATAGATTAAAGTTGTAATTCTAAATTGGTAGATATTTATACGACGAATTTCATTATCGTGGCGGATTATTCCCACGGCAGGATTCTGCAGATAGACCTAAATACAGGGAATGTAACCAAGCTTCCAATAATTGAACAAAGGGTTTCTTCTATAAAGCTCGACAAGTCAACAATGGAAGTTTACTTTTCTGACACCACTACAAATACAATCATGTCAACTACACTTCATGGAAAAAATAAAACCTTGGTTTATTCAACAGGTCCTACCTATTTCAAATTGTATTTTGAATGATAAATGCGTTATTGTTACCTGTATTTAGGCTCTATTCTTCCCCGTTTAATTTGCAATTTACATTTGATATTATTAGGATATGCTTATATCGAGAGAATGGTTATTGACTACTCAACTGGGAACATTTACTATACAGCAATAGGGACATCCACTACTCAAAATTATATTGGAGTCGTAGAAAAATTTAATGCACTTCATAAGACTTTACTCTCTAAACTACAAAATATTAGAGGAATTGCGTTATATCCATCAAAAGGGTACACGTATATTATTACTTTATAACTATGAAAAAATAAATGAATACTAGTATTTGAATATATGTATTAAAGAACTTTTAACCACTATGCATATTTTGATTAAGAAAACAATGAAATACTAAAGTAAATATTGTTTATAAAATGATATTTACGTTCGTTACTTTAATCTTTTCTCGTCTTTAGTGTCATGTATTGGACAGAGTTTGGAAACATGTCACAAATAGGTCGATCGTTTATGGATGGAACTTCAAAATTTTACGTAATAACAGCTGACCTTGTGTGGCCTAGTGGTCTTGCTATTGACTTTGAAAGTAAGTTTAGAACAAAATCTTATCAATTAAGTGATTCCATGTTTATATAATTGTAATGTGCGTTACATGCACCATGCCTAAATAGTGGTCAGGGTTTGACATATGGTGCACGAGCCGGAGGCGAGTGTACTATTTATATTAGCGTCGGAACCGAGGGTGAGGGGAGCTAAGCCCCCTAGTTTTTGCATACATGTATATATACATATTATAGGCACTGAAAATTGGGGTTTACCTTTTTTGTTGGGTTAGCCCCCCCCCCCCCACTTTCAATTTGCCTCCGACGCCTATGGTTAATCAAACCATGACATATTGCATGCAAAGCAAGACATTGTGGTACTGAGTATCATTATGCTGATTGTTGCATAAAGCTACAATATTTTCTTTATTCCAATGTTTCATCACCTCTTATAAACTTGTTAGTACACACCTATTATGACGTTTTGCTACATGTACTTCATAATCTTTTTTTTCTAATAATTTAACTGTTTCATGCAATACGGTATTATTTTCAAAAAGTTTAAAAGAATTTTAGTTGGACGAAGGTAAAAAATAAAATATTTAAGAAAGATAGTTTTCTTATTATTTTTAAGAATGAAATATTATTAATAATTGAAACTTACCTTAAATTGTACTCTGTAAAGCTATGGGCTAGTGTAAATACACATTCTAATGCAAAAATTACACATGTAGACATAACCTTTTTGATTAGGACACAGTATTCATTAAATTTCTTAATTCTTGTTTTACTCCATCCTTTTAGGTAATTCTGAGTACATTTTTGAGAGAATTTAATATGAAAATCAGATCTAGAACAAACATTTTCATTTTAGTTACGCCTTTTTTTAAAACTGTATCATAATATAAAAAGTTAATTGAAGACCATTTCTTTTTATTCGGGATAATACAATTTTATTGTGTCCGTTTGTATGTCTGACTATCTATCTTGCGGTCCTTTTATCCGCAAAAACTCTAAGCTTGACCATAACTTTTCATTTATTAGTGCTATGACTTTCATATTTAATATGTGTATTCCTTGTGACAAGACCTTACTTTGGGTACCTCCACATTTGACCTTTTGACCTTTACCCTGGAGTTTGTCCCATTTTACACAAAAATGCCAAATTTTAACTTTGGCCGTAACTTTAAACGGTAGGTTTTAGTACTCCCATACTTCACATGTTTTTTTTTTGGCATGACCTTTAATTGGATTTTAAAAACTTCGACCTTTTGACCTTAACTTTGGAGATTTCTGTACTTATGAAAACTTTAACTTTGGTCATAACTTTAGAACGGTAAGGACTAGGGTTTTCATACTTCACATATGTAATTCTTGTTACATTAAAACTTTCTTTAAAAACCTTCAACTTTGACCCTTTGACCTTTGAGTTTGACGTACCTTTCAAAAACTTATCCTTAGCCATTACTTTTTAACAAATAGTGATAGGGCTTTCCTTTTTTGCATTATTATACTTCTGTTAAAATGTTTCCTACATAAACTGATAAAGTTCAGAGGGTAAAATAGCTATCTTTTAAAGTTCACGCATAGCAAGCTATACCCCGGGGTACAGATTTTGCTATCCACCCCTGGAAAATTTTTATGCAATTTTTGCCTTCAATTTTAATTTCCAGCGATAAGTCTCTCGACTGATGATGTCATAATGACTTCAGTAGCATTGTGACATCATTAGGTTTTCAGATTATTCTTGCAGTATTATCTTACTCCTAAAAAAATCAAACCTCAGAATTTATATTATACATCAGTATAATAAAACGCTTATCCATTGGGTGTGAGTTGGATATCTCTCTTATCAAACCCTTGACAGAAACTATTCCCCTCGGGCAATCCCTCGGGAAATAGTTCCATGTCGCAGGCTTGATAAAAGAGCTATTCCACTCACACCAAGTGGATAAGTGTATAATAATTTTTCTTGTGAGAAGACCCATCTTTGGATACCAATATATTTAAATTGCATTTAAGAAAAGATTAATCTTAGCTATGTTACCATACATGGGCATAGCTGTTTCACACATCTTTTTATCTATAAAAGGAGTTGCAGATAAGAGATGGACACCCCAAAGGGCAACAGACGGACGGACATCCCGATCACTACATACCCTCCCGCTTTTCAAGCGGAGGATATAATGATATAGAATACCGCTGATTTTTTTCTATGAGTGCGATGATTTCCACCATCGAAAAATAATGTTTACCTAATGCTTTAGGTTCGATAAATCTTTTACTCCTTTAGATTCTGAATCATTGAATTGACATTAAAATATAGCTATTATTGTGCAATGTTATGAGATCAATATATCATCAATTAATTTCCAATTACCTCAGGTATGCAATTTGGCCAATATGCTTCATTATCAATTTTTTATTTTTCAGCTTTAATCCATAGGGAGTCATTTTTTCTTCACGTGGCTCTGCAGATTTTTAGGGTGTTGACACTTTTTTTTAGAGCAAAAGGGTCATTTTTCGACGTCGATTACTGACCGGGGGTTATTTTTCGCTGTCGAAAAATGACCACCGTCATTATTCGATGGCTTTCATAATTCATCTTTACACCGGCGATAGTTTATTTGTAACGCAGCATGCCAGTGCATTTGAAAAAGAGAATTTACTTAAAGTTAACAAAATATTTTAGATCAACAGAAAATAAGAGGCCCAGGAGCCACATCGCTCACCTGAGCAATTGGCTAGGAAAAAGCTTACTGAGGGAGGAGGGGGTTTGAATTTGAACCTCCAGGGGGTCATGATTTGAACAAACTTGAATCTATACTACCTAAGGATGATTCCCTATAAAAATCACTAAGCATGGCTTTAAAGTACTTGAAAAAAGATTTTAAAAGGTTTCCCTAGATATTCCTATGTAAAACTTTTAACGGCCCCACCCTACTGCCGGGTGTCATGATTTGAACAAACTTAAATATACACTACCTGGGGATAACTCCACATAAGTTTCATCTTTTCTAGATCTGTCTCAATGGTTCTTGAGAAGAAGATATTTCCTATATATTCCTATGTAAAACTTTGACCGGCCATTTTGGTCGCCGCCCCACCCTACCCCCGGGGGTCATGATTTGAACAAACTTGAATATACACTACCTTGGGATGATTCCACAAGAGTTTCATCTTTTCTGTCACAATGGTTCTTAAGAAGAAGATATTTCCTTTATATTCCTATGTAAAAACTTTGACCGGCCATTTTGGTCGCCACCCATCCTACCTCCGGGGGTCCTGATTTGAACAATCATAAATCTTCACTTCCTGAAGATGATTTCACATGAGTTCATCTTTCCTGGCCCAGTGGTTCTTGAGAAGAATATTTTTAAAGATATTAAATTTCTTGGTTAACTGGGGTATTATATTAGTAGGCCCCTGCCAGTGAAACTGATGGGGACTATATGTTTTGTCTGACCGTCCGTCTGTTTTTCCGCCCGACCGTCTGTCTGTCCCTCCGTTAATCTGTCCTGCATGGTTTTCCGCTTCTTTTTTCCAAAACGCTTGTTTCAAGTTTAAACTTATATTCTCATATGATTTGTCACATATGATTGTATATACATATGATTCTCATATGATCTACATATGATCTTCATAGGAAAGCAATGCATATGTGGATCATATGTGGCTAAATTGCCTATGTAGCTTTTGAGATCAATTACATATCGTTTTTTCACTAATCAAACAAATCAGTTTTTGAAAGGACTTTTTGATGCGCAAAAAAATAATAAATGTTACTGTGTACTACGCCATCAACCTAAGAGAGTGGTGATGCGGATTCTGTTCACCACAGTGTGGTGATCAGGATATGTGGATCACGACGGGCATTCAGATTTTAGAAAGCAGTTCGCAGTTCGCTATTCGCAATTCAAAAGTGAATTGCGTTCTAGAACGCAGTTTGCAATTCAAAATTTAAACATAAGCTTGTGGTCTGAAATTTTGTGGAAAGGGTACTAGGGGTCAGTAAACACTTCTGTGAAAAAATGGTGATGGTACCATCTCTAGTTCCCTACTATATATTACTATACGAATAAACATTGGGCTGTGGGACATCGAAGTCCCCTATCCCAGGGTCTGAAAATTTGTGGATGGGGTACTAGGGGTCAGTTACTTCTTCTATGAAAAAAAGGTGTTGGTACCATCTCTAGTTTCCGAGATATGGCCTTCTAGTATTTAGCCCTACTATACAATACTATTCGAATAAACATCGGGCTTGGGGACATCGAAGACCCCTACCCCGGGGTCTGAAATTGTGTGGATGGGGTACTAATTATCAGTTACCACTTATATGGAAAAATGGTGATGGTACCATATCTAGTTTCCGAGATATGGCCCTCTAGTTTTTAGCCCTACTATATAATACTATACGAATAAACATCGGGTTGGGGAACATCAAAGTCCCCTACTCCGGGGTCTGAAATTTTGTAGGCGGGGTACTAGGGGTCAGTTACCACTTCTGTGAAAAATGGTGATGGTTCTATCTCGAGACATGACCCTCCAGTTTTTAGCCGTACTATATAATACTATACGAATAAACATCGGGTTGGGGGACATCGAAGTCCCCAACCCCGGGTCTAAAATTTTGTGGTCGGGGTACTATGGGATAGTTACCACTTCGTTGAAAAATGGTGATGGTACCATCTGTTTTTACATTCAACTTCTAATTAGACGAAATTTTCATTTATTACTTTCAACAACGTGTGCGTGTTTTGCAGTCAGCCTACTCAGCAGTTATGACAGTGATGTAATGAGACTTTCGCTTGAAATTTAGAACAACTTTATAATTTTAAAAGCAAATGTCGGTGTTTAGAAATAATTGTACTGAATTGTATCAAAAAAACATCGATAAATAAAACCATTTTAAGTATTTTATTTTGACGAAAGCAGCGATATTTATGCTTAAAATAAAAGATTTCCTAAAAGATCCGCTTCTATAGATTTTAAATTTTCATTGGCTGTCCCAAAATAAAATCTATCAAGGTCAGTTAATATGGTGGATAAATTAAAGTTATGATGTTAACATACACGAAAAATAACCGATATATGGATCGTTCTGAATATTTTTGGATTGATTTACGTCTTGTTTGACTACATTTTTTGAGTCAAGGTAAAAAGTGTTAATAAAATAGCCAATATACTGACAATTTGAGCCGAAATCCGTGCGGGAGCCTATCGCTCCCGCTGCTGCTCTATTACGGAGTTCCTAAGGGGTTGTAGCCCTCTCCCCAAAAAAGGGAGAGGGCTACAATATTGCAGCTAGGTATATAATGATACATACTATGTAGTTAAGTATCGGTTATAAGGTTATACAGAGGCATACTGACAGAAAACATAATAATGAAAATTATCAATTTTCAAACATAAAAATTATTATTTCTTTTTTAGCTAACAGGTTATATTGGACAGACGGGTATACAAATCGCATAGAGTACTCAGACCTAAATGGAGGAAACAGACGCCTTCTAACAACTGATGCTGACGCTCATTTGAATGATATTGTGATATCTGGACAGAACCTGTTTTACACTGCATGGAATAGACAGTTAAATTTATTTTTTAACACATTTTTGAAAATTCAATCATAAAATTTCAATGCATTATTATGCAGATTATTTTTACGATGAAATGTGGTTTTGATAAAATATTACATATACCTTCAAAAATAAGGAGTAATTCTTGTAATGTCCGAAATTTAAAAAAAAATTCTGAGAGAGCGACCTTAATACCTATATCAGTAGAATAAAATATTGACCAAATAATTTATAATGTATATCAAAAACCTGAATCATTAAATTCTATATAAAAATATGATAAGAAATAATTCTTAAAAAGTCTTGTTTAATATACATGTAGCTTAAAATTGAGTACCGTCGTACTTGAGGATACTAATTACAGAACTCTATCATGTTTATTGGAAACATTTTAAATAGTCAAACATACACACCCACACCCACACACACACCCTTACACACACACACACACACACACACACACACCTTCTCCCTCACACACACAACCTTACGCTCTAAAAGACAAAAAAAAAAAGAAAACAAAAAAGTTAAACATAAAAAAAAATTATGCTAGAAATTAGGAAGATAAGTTGTAAATGGTATACACTGTAATAGTCCTGTCAGTCCTAAAAGTGGCGGATGAATGATGATGATCATTTTATTTCTGGGCACTAGTAGATACAATTTGATTCTGCCATTTCATTGAAATAAAGCGTAAGCAAAAAAAAAATGCCATAATAAAAGTATTTGCACTTGCTTCAAATTTTGTTGTCTCTCTAAGGCTTGTAATTTGAATTATGGATTTCCCATAAATGGACACTCCCATTATATTCATATTGGAGGTGGAGTATCATTTAGTGAGCTCATTGCTCACAGTATCTCTAGTTTTTTGTGAAAAGTTTTGGCGAAAATATATAAGATCCATTAGGATGCAATATATATCTTTTTTTCATTCGAACCAATTAGTCGCTTGCGTGGCGCAGTGGTCCTTCAAATGAGACTGTTTATACCGAGATCCTTTGTTGCAGTAGGTCCTAGCTGGTACGAAAATGATCCCTCCCTGCTAAATGACCCTGAGTGCCGAGTGTAGGACTACATTTGCAGCTCTCCACAGTCAAATGGTGGCGTCTCCATATGAGTGCAAAAATTCTCTTGAGAGACGTTTAACAAATGAATATACAATCAATCGATTATTCGAACCAATCAGAGAATAAAAAGTTGCATTCTGTGAACTTATTACCACGAGTGGTCATAAACATAAATATCATGAATATCATAATGGTAAACAAATTGTAATAACAAGACTCTGATAAGATTTGCTCGAATTTATGTTCTCCAGTGTAATTCAACTAATTTTACTGAAGCAAATTTTTTTTGCACACACCTATAACCTTAATGTAGACCATATCACATCCATATTAAAGTAACACAAGAACAAAGTTTGATGGTTGAATTTGTTATTTATTATACATGTAATTGATAAATGACGAAAGATAATCAAAAGAAACATCAGATAAAGGGGGAGATCACTCTTGAAGAAATGTGTAAACATGTGTCAAAACATTATTTGATCTTCCCAGTGTAACATATTACATTGATCAAAAAATCCGAATAAACAATTCATGTTATGATTATGTGCAAATGTGTATTCTTTGTCATGAAATATGTAGTTTTCCTTTCTTTCTAATGCTATTTTAATTTTTTTCTTACAAATAGCCGAATAATTAAACTGGACAAAACAAGTGGGTCAAAAATAACTTTTATGTCAGAACACCCAGAGCTTGGAAGACTTGACAGCTCAGATATATTTAATTCTGCAGATGACCCAGTAGATGGTAAATCAATTTAATTATTATTTTCTTATTTTATGGGATGACGACTGTAGTTAGCAATTATATCAAAAAATATGTTTTATTTGTCTACTTTATTTTAGTGAACCATATTTGCTCGAAGACAAACGGTCAATGTAGCACGTTTTGTTTTCCAACACCAAACGGAAGAACATGTGGATGTCAGGACGGTGTTAATTTACAATCAGACCAAAAAACATGTGAAGGGGGTTTGTATCATTGCGTTGTTAATTTTAACCATTTTTTAATCGATTAGAATAAACAGAATTCAAATTTATGTTTTTTATGATCGCGTAATATGCACGACCGGGGTATAGGCGATTGAATGATTATATACTGTTTAACATCCCTCTCCAGAATATTTCACTGATATGGAGACGTCACTATTGGCGGTGAAGGGCTGTAAATTTAGGCCTATGCTCGGCACTAAGGGCCTTTGAGCAGGGAGGGATCTTCATCGTACAACACCTGCTGTGACACGGGGCCTCGGTTTATACGGTCTCATCCGAAGGACCGCCCCATTTAGTCACCTTTCACGACAAGCAAGGGGGTACTGAGGACCTATTCTAACCCGGGGCGGGTATAGGCGAAGTAAAGCGTGCCGAACAAGCGGTACACCGAAAGACAGAAGAAGGGAATTTCCAATATTCAGTCAATAACATCTGAAACTTATTTTACGTTAACGCCCCAACATTCTACATGAATCAAGATCGGTTATGTACCGCCTGTCAATCATTGAAAAGACAATAGCTTTTTATTTTATTGACAGGCTGGCTACCTGTTCTACATGTACCTGATAATCGGAGTTAGCATGTAATCAAGACAATTACCTTGTCACGCATCAAACCCTTTCATTTACCCGCCGTATATTCACACGGGTTATGAAAAACAATCTGTTCTTATGTTTGTAATTTTATTTCAAAAAAAAAAATCGGAGTAGATACACCGATTTCATTCAGTATTTGTTTTCAGTCTTCACTGCTGTTTGGTACTTGTAAGCGATATGTCGTCCGTTATATCTTAAAATTGAGACCGTACACAGAAACTCTAATTGTCGCAATTGGAGATCCACAGATTGAAATTATGAAAAATGGAATATAATTAATCAGTTCAGATATTCTAGCACTAAAGACATGGTTTACAAAAGATGTTTTATATTTGTATGATGTACATAATCTGCTTGTCAATGAATTTCCTCTATCGTCTGTCTATATCAGTAATGAAAAGGTGAAGAAAACGAACAGAGATCGATCTTTCAAACAATAACATTTTGTTGACATATTAAGAACAACATTGCGACTTGTTAGCCAGAAAAAAAAAATATTTCGATCGTGGTAAATTATATTCAAACGACGAATGAATGGAATTTATTTCAATGTTCACACGTTTTTAAATCATGGAGATTTTTTATTGAATATTATAAAGATATATACAAGTAGATTTGATTGCTCTTTGGTTTTTACTGCGATCTTTTCTTTAATTTTCCAAAAAAAAAATTATTACTTTCTTTACAATTTTATCCTTTAAAAGATTACGTTGAATGCAATTATTAATCTTAAGTTTTATAATATATTTTTATTAAATTATTCTAAGTTGTTTCATTAAAAATTAGACACCAAACACATAATTTTGACCCTGATTACCAAACACAGGCTTCCTGTGTAATGCTACGTGAACATGTATTTAGATTTTTGACATCCTTAGTATCTGGGGTCTCTAGGTTAATAACACCACTAGTATACTGTTCTGTGACCACTCCCCCATATCAAGTAACCGTACGGTAAAAACAATTGGCTCTTTGACAATGATGGACAATCAATAATTTTTCTTTCTAAAATTTCTAGATTTTCCTGATTTTTTTTTCAATAGAATATTTCTAATCAATTTGATTAATATACTAGCAGTTAATTTATAAATTATGATTTTATAAGCACATTTAATTTAATTTTTTTCTTATTAGTGACTCTCTGTCCTTCGTCCATTGACGATGCTGAGCTGTCATCCAGTTGCAGTCGCAGAGTCGGTGAATTTTGTGAAATCATATGTCTTGAAGCAAACACGTCTCACAGCATAGTTTGTACCAGTCAAGGAACCTGGAGACAGGACACAAGAACACTATGTTACAGTAAGATAAGACTTTAATCAATAAATATGTATTTTATAAATGAAATAATATATACTCACCGTCAATGGAAACGCAACACGTAATTTAAGGGGTGAAAATTACATGTATATACGGGATATACATGTAACTATGTACCAAAAAAGCTAGGAAATCTTGTACTTTGCCAAATCAGTTATTTAATGGTTGAATGATTTTCATTCAATTACCGGAAGTTGATTTTTAGCTCCCTGAACAGAAATCAAAAATTATTGACAATATTTTAGGTTTTCAAGGTTTTGTACCTGTTAATCATAAGTCTTGTACTGGAACTGTCATTCATGCTTTTCAATTCATGCTGTCATTCAAGGAACTGTCATTCATGCTTTTGAAACACATGAGCCCAAAAAGTCGTTATGTAGTGTATATTTGTATCTGTTGCTCTCCCTTTTCTTTATTTTGAAAATTTCCAATATTAGCAATGAAAATGCGTGCTTTCAGTTACTTTCAGGAAATACAGGCATCACACCCGGAAGAGAAAGAAGGATATTTTTTCCGGTGTTTTAATACAAGACTTAATAATGATTAACAGGTACAAAACCTTGAAAACCCAAAATATTGTCAATAATATTATTAAAAATGCTAATTTTTGATTTCTGTTCAGGATGCTAAAAATCAACTTCTGGTAATGGAATGAAAATCATTCAACCGTTAAATAACTGATTTGGCAAAGTAAAAGGTGTCCTAACTTTTTTGGGTACATAGTTATATCCCGTTACCTATATAATTTTCACCCCTAAAATTAGGGTGTTGCGTTTCTATTGACGGTGAGTATATTTTGGAAAATAATAAAGAAATGATAGAAATAATAAATATTTTCCAAAAAACCTTTTTACAAATAGTTGTCAAATGTTACCGGTTCTCTTTATCATACATTGTATGTTAAATATACAGGGTTTGCCCATAGTACAACTATGAGATTTTGCGAAAGTGGAAGTACAGCTCAACACACTTTTTAGCTCACCTGAGCCGAAGGCTCAAGTGAGCTTTTCTGATCACATTTTGTCCGTCGTCCGTCTGTCCGTCCGTCTGTCTGTCTGTCCGTCCGTCCGTCTGTAAACTTTTCACATTTTCAACTTCTTCTCCAGAACCAATGGACCAAATTTAACCAAATTTGGTACAAAGCATTCTTGGGTGAGGGGGAGTTTAAATTGTCAAAATAAAGGGCCAAGTCCCCTTCCAAGGGGAGATAATCAAGAAAAGACAAAAATAGGGTGGGGTCATTAAAAAATCTTCTTCTCAAGAACCACTGTGCCAAGAAAGCTGAAACTTATGTAGAAGCATCCTTGGGTAGTGTAGATATATAATTGTAAAAATCATGACCCCCGAGGGTAGGGCGGGGCCACAATAGGAAATCCAATTTTTACATAGAAATAAATAGGAAAAATCTTTAAAAATCTTCTTCTCAAGATCCACTGGGCCAGAAAAAGCTGAAACTTATGTGGAAGCATCCTAGGGTAGTGTAGATTCTAAATTGTTCAAATCATGACCCCCTGGGGAAGGGCGGGCCACAATGGGGTATCCAAGTTTTACATAGAAATACATAGAACAGCATGTCCAATGGTGTTTGATACCAGTGTACTTTAAATTGCTAAATGGAAACCAACCCCCTACCCCCTCCCCCCCCCAACAAACTTTGGGAGGTATATAGGAATCACCATGGATGTCAATCCATCTGTCTTTGCAAATTTGTCAGGTCAATATCTTTCTTACGGAGGAACATTATAATGTAGTGTTTTGCATTAAGATTGTTAGGACCTGGGGATGTGTCATGTCCATGACCTAAAGTCATTTGGGAAGTTCAAGGTCACTGAAAGAAAAAAAATATCAGAAATGTTGTCTGGTCCGTATCTTTCTTATGTATAAACTTGGTGAGTTCCCACTTCAGGTAAAGATTGCTTATGACCTGACGATGTTTCCTGACACTCAAGGTCATTTATCCAAGTTCAAGGTCACTGACAGGAAAAGTTCATAATTTGTGTCCAGATGGTATATTTCTTATGGAGATTAAAGTTGGGTGTTGGGAGTTTCCTCTTCACACTGATTGTAACCTGATGGTGTGTCATGATCTTGACCTGTAGTCATTTTAGAAGAAAGAGAGGAATAAATCATCCTTACTTTCCAAAAGAAAAATACTTTTAAAAATTCCAATTAAAAACAAAAAACCATGTAATCATTAGAACTGATGTTTTATTAAGGGGGTCAGTTGCACCTTAGTTTCATTAATTAGAAATATAATGAGCAATTATTGGTAAATTTCAATCAATTGAAAAAATGTAAACAAATTGTGAACACCCCACACATCTCAGCAAATACCAGCAGGTCCAGCACAATACCCAGATAAAGGTAAATAGCTTGATAAAGCTATATAGCTTTATCAAAGTATTTAAAATACCTTGATCAAGGTATTTTTTGTAATGAAAAATTAAAAAAAATCTTTAAAAATTAAGTACTGAAAGTCGAGTTCTGAGTTTTTGTCAGTGTGTCTACTCGTGCATGAAAAACACTGGTATCAAAAAGAAAGCATAAAATAACGTCTTCTCACACGACATGTTTTTCTACTGATTTCATTGGGTTTGAGTACTTTACATGCATGGGTGAATTTACTGACAACATTTACTGACAACAACTCAGAACTCGGCTTTCAATAATTAATTTTTATACGCCCGTCTTAGACGTGACATATTATGTTATAGGCTTCATGTCCGTCCGTCCGTTAGCTTTTTCATTTCCGGCTCATAACTTTAATACTATTAGGCCTAGGATTATCAAACTTTGTCATCTGATGCATCTAGGGTAGAAGGTGTGTCGCGCACAAAAACTAGGTCGCTCTGACCTTTAATTAAGAAGATAGCGCAAAATATGGAAAAATCCTTTCCGGCCCATAACTAGAAAACTATAAGACTTACAATCATCAAACTTGGCTAGTTTATGCATCTTAGGTAGAAGGTGTGTTGCGACCTATTTCGAGGTCACTGTGACCTTTAATTTAAGTGAAATTTTAAGAAAAAAATGTGTTTTATTACTATTCATTTTCACATCCCAAATAATGTATGAGTATTGCACTGTCCTTATCAAAAAAAGTGTTAAATCAAGAAAATACTTATTTTTTTAAGCATATACTTGATAGCAAGGTGAAGAACATCTCAGTTGTTAAAATAAAGGAACAAGCCCCCTTCCAAGGGATGATAATCAAGAACATACAAAAATAGGTGGTGTCATTAAAAAATATTCTAAAAAAAAAAAACACTGGGTTTTGCTACGTTCCCACTGTCGTGCGGTCAGTTACGCACGTCACGATAGATCAATCGTAGTTGATCGCAGAGTTTTTATTGAATTTTATGCCAAGATACGAAGAGATGCGTATAGGTGCGTTTTCATACGTTTCGTTACGCTTTTATGCGCTATGGCCACGATGGATAAATTTCATGAGATGCGATCTCTGACGATCTGACTACCGTTCGGATAAGATGAATTACGTTCCAATAGGATTATCAAGATTTAGTCGAAAAAGGACCTCGATCTGTCACGAATATCACGATCCGAGTTCTTGATTAGAAAGGATCTCCTACGTTTTAATACGTACTCTTACGATACAATACGTTCATTGCGCACTCTTGCGCTACTGTACGATAGAATAACACGTTCATTGCAATGTCTTTCACGATCAGGATCGAGATAGAACACGCTTTGAGTTACGATTGTACACCGACAATCATATAAAAATCTGGCTATACTGAGTCATTTATATATTATCTATTAAAAAGTAAACAAAACATAAACATACAATCAATAGTAATGGCAGAAGTGGAGGTTGATGACAATTACATAAACGTGGTGTTTGTAGTTTAACTATGGCCATATGTTATTGCTGTCAAAGTAGAGCGAAGGCAGCAGTATAACTGTTTTTCTTATCTTTTTATTTTTTTTTCACCGATGTTACCTCTGATCGAACGGGTTCAGGTTCAGAAGAACATAGGTTTTCCCCTCTCTTTCTTTTTTGTACCAGTTTTAGGTGGCATCTTTAAAATATTTTTCCAAAACTCAGACATTTTTATAATCGGGAAAGAAACGCGTTCAATTTTTTCGTTATTTTTGCAAGCTTAAGTATTCGTAATATAGCGTGATTGTCCGCAACAAAGCGTTAACACTCGTGTCTAATGGCGTTTACTCTCATACGTCCGTATCAAATCGTCTTTGAGCGGGAAAATACCGTGTCAGCACGTAAGCAGTAGGATCACGCAAAACGTCACAGATAGTGACAGAACGTAAGGCATCCCAACGAATCGCCACTCAGCGGGATGTTTGTTCTCTCCGAGATCGATCCCGATGATCACGATATGAAAGCCAGATTAAATGCGTTTACTTACGATGCAGCTGAGGCTAGTTATGATATAATGCGATTTGATGCGATGATAACGATAAAAATTTAATCGTGTTAATCGTAGAAAAATTTTTGACAGTCAAAAAAATTTTCACGATCAACACGATAGCCACGAGTGAACACAAGATTTGTTTCGGTTGGATACGATCACTACGATTTGTCCACGTTCGAATCCCCGATTTTAATCGTGGCGCCAATCGTGATAGTGGGAACATAGCATTAGGAAAGATGAAACTTGCATGGAAACATCTTGAATGTAATGTAGAATTTAAACTGATCAAATCAGGGTCCCAAGGGCTAGGGTGGGGCCACAGTAGAGAATCATTTTGCCTTGAAATAGATAAAAAAAAATATCAAGAATTACTGGGCCAGGAAAGTTGAAATTTGTATTGAAGCATCGTTGGGTATAGCTTCTTCTTGTGAACCACAAGACCAGGAATGCCAAACTTGTGTGTAAGCATCCTTAGGTAGTGTTGATTTTAAATTGTTCCACATCAAAGCTCCTGGGTCTTGCAATGCATGAATTCTTGCATAAATACGTGCCTGGTACTTTTTTTTTTTTTTAAATGAGATATGAATACTCTGTGCAGTATATATTGTAAGAATCCACACTCAACATATACAGTTGAGCTTTGGGAATTAGGATGCTTAGCCTCCATGATGAGGTCTGTTGGTAACATAACATTTATATCTATAGTAAATTGAGATAAATTTTCATATACCCGATGCTTAATACTGTAATACACCATTTAACCAAGATGATTCTTTTGGGAACACAAGTGTCCTAATGATCTAGGCTTGACTGTACATCAGTTGTCTCGATATATTTATCATAAACTTTGTCCTTTGTAGATGCCTAGAAGAAAGTACTGGAGGATGAGTGGTGCCAGGAAAGAGTTACGGACTGACAAGACTGAGGAGACTGGCCTCGTGAAAAACAGTAAAACAATGTCTGACCTGGACTTGACTGAGGAGACTGGCCTCTTAAAAAACAGTAAAACAATGTATGACATTAGAATGACTGAGGAGACTGGCCTCGTAAAAAACAGAAAAAGAAATGTTGACACTGAGGATCCTGCCCTCAGCTTACAAAAAAACAGGTCAAACAATGAAACTTGTGCAACAAATCTGCTTAATGAACTTTGTGAGACAAATCTTGAGAATGAACTTTGTGAGACAAATTTGTGCAATGAACTCTATGAAAAAGATCTGCTCAATGACCCTGCTGAAAAGAATTTACAAAACAATATTGAAAAAGAATTGACACACAATGCCTTATTTACTGAGACTGAAGTACACAATTGTGGTGTAATGGCTGAAAAATGCGAATCACTTTCACATAAAGACAACGAGGTTTGCAATACAAAATTAGTTTTTGGATCATTTCATCAAGGAGATGCAAGGTTTTCATCATTTTCCAGAGGGAGTCAGTGTACCTGCAATGCTCTTACTATGCTGATTAAAAGTTACGAAGGGTTTTCATTTTCGGCTGAATTTATTGATAGCACTTTAGTAGCAGGAGATCAGGTTTATATTATGTTAGTCAAGAATTTACAGCAAAAAGAAATGCTTCTTAACAAGCTACTTAAATTTGATGAGTTGCCAAGTAACTTAACTTTAGGAGAAAATCATCATGTCATTGAGAAATATGAAACCATGTGGGGATTACTTGTCTCTGAAGAACAAAACAGTCAAATGAAATCATTGCATCAATCGTTAGAAGAGGCATTTCAGGTTTCTAGATATTTGCTGATAATGATAGGGGCAATTTGTTCTGGTATATACAAAGTGTCAGACAATGAATATTACTTTTTTGACTCTCATTCACATGACAGTGCTGGCATGTCTGCCTGTGATGGTAAATCAGTACTAGTACAAAGCACGAGTATTGATGATTTGGTGTCATATTTGTACAGTATGTACAACAGCATGCATATAGACTTTGCAATGCAGTTTGAAATCTTACCAGTCTCATTTAAGACTTTGCATCATAGTTTTCCAGAGAAAAGCCCATTGCAGAAAAAATTCTACAAAATGGATGATCATCTCTCATCTGCAACAAATCCAGAAGATCAAAACCTATGCAGAAAAAAGTATATGAAAGAGTATATGAGGAGAAAAAGAGAGAACATACAATTCAAGCAAGTAGAAAGAAATAAAGACTCGCATGCAAAAAAGTTGAAGAGACAAAATAATGATGTAAAAAGCAGAGAAACTGAAATGGGAAAAATTGCAAGGAAATTAAGAAGGCAGAATTCTGATATAGAAAAGAAAGAAAATGAAAGAGAAACAGCTGCTAGAAAGTCAAAGCGACAGAATGTTGAGGTCAAAGAAAGAGAAAAGAAAATGAATACAGCTGGTAGGAAGATGAAAAGACAAAATGTAGAGGTAAAAGAGAAAGAAAGAGAAATGGATAATGTAGCAAGAAAGTTAAAGCGACAAGATACAAAAGTTAAAGAAAAAGAAAGGGAAATGAATACTGCCAGTAGAAAGATGAAAAGACAAAATGTAGAAGTTAAAGAGAAAGAAAGACAAATGGATAATGTAGCAAGAAAGTTAAAGCGACAAGATACAAAAGTTAAAGAGAAAGAAAGGGAAATGAATACTGCCAGTAGAAAGAGGAAAAGACAAAATGTAGAAGTTAAAGAGAAAGAAAGACAAATGGATAAGTTTGCAAAGAAGTTAAAGCGACAAGATATTGAAATTAAAGAAATAGAAAGGAAAATAAATACAGCTGGTAGGAAGATAAAAAGACAAAATGTAGAAATCAAAGAGAAAGAAAGGAGAAGGAATACTGCCAGTAGAAAGTTAAAGCGACAAGATACCGAAATTAAAGAGAAAGAAAGGAAAATGGATAAGTTTGCAAGAGGGTTAAAACGTCAGAATGTTGAAGTGCAAGAAAAAGAAAAAGAGGACAGTAGAATTTCAAAAAGAAAATGCAGAGAAAACCCAAATGTACTTGAAAAAGAACGGTTAATAAAGCAAGTAAAACGAAGTAACATTTCATTTAGAGAAAATGAAAGATTGCTGAATAGGGAACAGAAACAGAAGAACAGAAGAGATAAAGAATATTGTGAAAAAGTAAATGAACAACAGAGGCAGAAAAGATTTGGAGTAGATATAAAGGATTGCATCCAAAATTTTCATGAACAGATTAGACAGGGACCAATTTTTGTATGCTCATGTTGTCAGCAAACATGGTTCAAAGAAAGTGTATCTAAAGTGGAAAACACCAAACTAGATGACAATGATAAAAGGAAATTTCTTACTAGTACTGTGTCCATTGAAAATAAGGAATGGATATGCAATACTTGCTATTCATCAATGAGAGAAAACAGAATTCCAAAGTTGTCTGTCTTAAATGGTATGGTGTGGCCACTTAAACCAATGGAATTAGACTTGTTTCCCTTAGAAGAAAGGCTTGTATCTCTGAGAATACCTTTTATGCAAATTAGAGAGTTGCCAAGGGATGGACAATATTCTGTTAGGGGAAACATTGTGAATGTTCCTGTTGATATTCAACCAACGGTAAATAGCCTGCCACGAAAATTAGATGAAAATGTCACAGTTCCTGTCAAATTAAAGAAAAAGTTGTCGTATCAAAAATGTGATTATCATGAAAATGTACGACCAACAAAAGTACTCGTGGCTTTACACTGGCTAATGAACAATAGTGACTTTTACAAGAATGCAAATATCAATGTTGATGAAAGTTGGTTTCAAGAAATTACAACTTCAGCAAGTGAAATTGTTCAGGAATTAGTGAAAACACAAACAAGAGGCAGCAAAAATACTGATGATGATGAGACAGTTGATGATGATGAGAAAGTTGATGATGATGATGATGATGATGATGAATTCTGTGAAGTTCATGGAGTTGGTAGAGATGGTAATTGTGATACTCTGTTAGATGACGGTTCTCGAGACATGAATCAGGTATACACATTTGCTCCAGGTGAAGGACAACGCCCACTTAGTCTATATCAAGATCAGACAGCTGAGTATTTATCATTTCCAACAATTTTTTGTGGAAAGGGAAGATTACAAGATGATGAAAGACAAATACGTATGTCATATGCAGATATTGCTAAATGGGAATTAAGGAGTGTTGATAGACGTGCTGCCCAATCTGTTCCAAATTTATTTTTCAAATTGAAAAAAATACAAATGAAGCAAGTTACAGACAAATGCAACCTGGCTCTAAGGAAATGTAAAACCAAAGGAAAATCCATGACAGCAAATGAAGTGAAAAATCCTGAAAATGTGAATAATTTTGTTAGACACAATGAAGGTTTCTTTGTGTTCAGGCCGTTACGAAATTCACCTGCATATCTTGAGACTAGAAAAAAAGATGTATTTGCTATGATCAGACAGCTAGGTCTACCAACATGGTTTATGTCACTGTCTGCTGCAGATACAAGATGGAATGATCTCATCAGAGCACTTGGAGTGTTGAATGATGGAAAAGAGTATACTGACGAAGAAATCAACAGCATGACTTGGTTTGAAAAATCAAAATTAGTACAAAAGGATCCCATCACTTGCTCGAGGTATTTTGATCATAGGTTCAAAATGTTTATGAATACAGTGTTGAGAAGTGATCATCATCCAATTGGCATTGTAAAAGACTTCTTTTACAGAACTGAGTTTCAGCAAAGAGGATCACCACATATTCACATGATTGTTTAGATAGAAAATGCACCAAAATACCATGAAAATAATGAACAGGAGATAGTAACTTATGTAGATAATTATCTCAAGTGTGAAAAAAATGAAGAGAATGATTTGACTGATTTACAAGTGCACAAACATTCACAGACATGCAAAAAGAGAGGTAAAGCTGTATGTCGATTTGGCTTTCCCCTTCCTCCGCTTGAAGAGACTTTGATTTTGGAGCCACTAGAGTGTGATGTTGATAAGTACAAGAAAATGTATGATGATATTCAGAAACAGCTCAATGATATGAAAAATGGATGTGATTTGTCCTATGAGGAGCTCCTGAGCACAGTACTAAAGATATCCGATGAAGATTACATTAAATGTATTAGAAGTTCACTGAGAGGTCCAAAGGTCTTTCTAAAAAGAAATCCATGTGATATGAGGGTAAACTCATATAACAGTGCTGTTCTTGATGCTTAAAAAGCTAACATTGACATTCAGTATATTTTGCACCCATATGCCTGTGCAATGTATATTGTTTCTTACATAAGTAAATCACAAAGAGGGATGAGCTATTTACTTAACAGAGCTGCTAAGGAAGCTAGAGAAGGAAATCATGACATCAAAAGACAGGTACGCCACATTGGGAATCACTTCCTTAACAGTGTAGAAGTTGGAGCACAGGAAGCAGCATATTTAGTGTTACAAATGCCAATGACAAAAGCATCAAGAGATGTTGTTTTTATCAACACAAGTCCATCAGATGACCGAGTAATTCTCATCAAAACAGATGCTGAATTGGAGAAGTTGACAACAAATTCTACAGATGTGGAATGTAGCAATGTGATTAAAAGATATGCTAAACGCCCAAAGCAGCTTGAAAACTGGTGTTTAGCTGATTATGTATAACAACTAGATGTTGTATTCCCAAAAGATAATGAAAAAGAGATCTCCGAAAAAGAAGTGAATGATGATGATCAGGACAATCAATCAGACGATGAAGACGATTCAGATCTTAACTTTGGTGAAAGTGACACATTAGTTACACTGAGAAATGGTATAAAAATCAAACGACGAAAAGTAGCAGGGGTAATTAGATATGTTCGATTCAATATCAAAACTGATCCAGAAAATTACTACAGAGAAAAACTTATGTTGTTCATGCCTTGGAGAAATGAATCTACCGATCTAATATCAGGAATGGACACATTTGAGAAGTCTTTCCATCTGAAGAAGTCGTTTCTTACACACAAGGTCAAGGAATATGAATTCAATGCTGAACAGCTTGATGCAGCTTTACAAATTGCAACTGAGGATTTTTCAGAAGCCTTTGATGAATTGGCACCAGATGTTCAGCAAAGAGAGGCAGAAGATGAAAATGAGGGATCTCTTGAATCTGAAAACTTTGTTCAATTTAATCCTGAGAGGCCTATTGAGCAGAGACAGTATGATATAGGATCTGATCTTGGCATTCCATCGACAAGACATATAACTGAAGAAAGCTCTGTTAGATTACCAGACAATGAATACTTGAAACTGTTGGGAAGTCTAAATGTAAAGCAGCGGGAATTTTTCAATCATGTATTGCAATGGGTAAAAACAAAGACTGAACCTATTTATTCATTTTTGTCTGGAGGTGCTGGTGTTGGCAAATCCGTTTTGATAAGGGCACTTTATCAAGCTCTGCACAGATACCTATGCTCCACAGAAGGTGAAAATCCAGATGACATAAGAATACTTCTTTGTGCTTATACTGGCAAGGCGGCATACAACATTGGAGGAGCAACTATAGCATCTGCTTTCCATCAAAAAATTAATCAAAGTCAACAAAGTTTGCACTGTGATGAATTGAACACTTTTCGTACAAAGTACCAAAACCTAAAAATGATCATTATTGATGAGATCTCAATGGTTGGAAATAGATCATTAGCACTCATTGACAGTCGTCTACAACTTCTCACTGGCATCAAGAAACCTTTTGGTGGTATAAGTATCATAGCTGTTGGTGATTTTTTTCAACTTAAACCTGTGATGGACCGTTGGATATTTCAAGACTTAAATCAAGATGCTCAAGCTCTAGCAAACAATCTCTGGAAGGAGCATTTTTGCATTTTTGAGTTGGATGAAATAATGGTCCAGAAAGACGATCTTGAGTTTGCTCAACTCCTAAATCGCCTCCGTTACAATATCATGACAGAAGAAGATATGAATGTAATACACAGATGCATGATAACGGAAACAAGTGACAATTATCCACATCATGCTCCTCATCTCTTTACACAGAATTCTAAAGTAGATGCATACAACAATCAGTTGATTGAAAAACTTGAAGGAGAAAAGATCACAGTGAATTCAGTGGATAGTGTTCTAAAGGATTATTCAAAGGAACTTAAGGAAAAGCTGCTGAGATCTCTATCTAAAGCAGATGATGTTAGCAAAACTGCTAATTTGATGCAAAAATTGACTCTTGCTGTTGGGATGATCTATGATATCTCAGTCAATGTTGATGTATCTGATGGTTTAACAAATGGGTCATCATGTAAGGTACAATTAATTGAAAGAAGAATGGAAGGAATATCAAGACCAAGCATTGTGTGGGTAAATTTTTTTGATGCTGCTATTGGAAAAATTACTCGCAAGAAATACAAACATTTGTTTCATGATGGAATCAATGTGGACTGGACACCAATTTTTGAAGTTCAGCGGTCTTTTGTATTGAATTACAATACTTTTCAGAGAATTCAATTTCCGTTACGACCAGCTGCAGGGAAAACAGTTCATAAAGCCCAAGGTTGCACTGTTGATGAAATTGTAATTGATTTGTCTCAGACTAGAGTGAGGAAAAATGCACATATTCACTATGTAGCACTAAGTCGAGTACGATCAGTGGATCATCTGCACATCCTAAACTTTAATGAACAGGCATTGGCTATGGATGAACAAGTAGTAGAAGAAATGGAAAGAATGAAAAAAGATGTGCCGCTGCTTCTTTGTTACGTCCCATTATACCAGGTCGATTTGCATTCTTTCAAAATTGTGTTCAACAACTGTAGATCACTTCATAAACACTTCCCACAAATTCAAGATGAACCAAATATTATTGCATCAGATGTAGTTGGATTAAGTACTGCTGATGTAGCTGAAAATTATCAACTGAAGGGATACATAGCAGTATTTAACCATGAGCCTACATGTGATCTAGACAGACGCCCATATCATGGAACAGCACTGTATGTGAAAAATGTCTACAACATAACCTGCATCTCAAAACTGAACACTGGTTCCATGGAATTCATCATGGTAAATATACATTTAAACCAACATAGAGATGTCCAAGTTGTAGTTCTTTACAAATATCCATCTTGCTCTTTGGGAGATTTCAAACAACATGTGGAGATGCATATAAAGCCCTTGATTGATGAACAGAAAGACTTGGTATTCTTAGGAGATTTTAATTTTGATTTGTTTGCTGAGCATACAGACTTTCTAACTTTTATGGAAAAAGGCTTCAGCTGTAAACAAATTGTGCGTAAGATTACTCATGACTGGTTCTAAACTTGACTTAATTTTTACAAATATATCCTCATGTGCAACAGATGTGATTGAAGCATACTGGTCAGATCATAAAATGGTGTACTGTGCATTTGATAAGAATTTGCATTAAATACAATGGGGCACCAAATAAAAAAAATCTGAGGGAGATCCATGAGAATGCCCCCTCCCTCACCCTTTTGTTCCAGTCCTAGTATACCCCTTGAAATTTTAGGGGTATACTAGCTGGATTATAATGGATTCATCATGTCCATCTGTCTGGGTATTAATTTGTCAAAGTCTAAATCTCTTTTTGTGATATGCTGCCATAATCACCATCATCTAAAAAGTTAGATGAATGGCAAAAACTTACAATGTTTACATTTTGTGGTTTTGGATGAATATTAGGTTATACTTTTGCAAATTAAGATTTTATATGAAAAAGGGATCTGTCTTGATCTCAATGGATGCCATGATTGTAAAATATCATTCAGTAATATGACTAAGAAGTTGAGTATGCTACGATCCAAAAGCTTCAACAATTGGTATAAATCTGCTCTTAACTCAATAGAGATTAACATGACCTTCAGCTAATATTCAGGCCATTCCCTTGGCCATTTGCAATAAATTTAGCAAGATTACAGAGAAGATATCTTTCCTTATTCGTTTGTTGGGGTATTAGCCCTATTTGGACATTTTTTTTTATTATAAACCACCATTTGAACATTTGAATTTTGTACTTTATCTTTGTATTTTATCCATTCTGTTTTAAATGAAGACATCTACATTTTAAACCTCTCAATAACATATTGAATTCTATTGTACTTATACATACATGTATATATGTTTACTTTCTTAAGATTTTATTTGTAAAAATTCAATAATTCCTGATCTTTTGCTATGACTATACAGTTAGTGCTGAATTTGAATTAAAATGAAAGGTCATATTCATAAATAAATGCATTTTTGACCATAACCAGTATATTGATCAACTGTTGATTTTATATCTGCATGTAGATTTGTAAAATTGTGAACAACTCTTTTCATGTATATGTGTAAGAACTCTACTTCTAAATACAGTATAAAGTTTGTAAAGTTCTTTTGTTTTTTTTATTAACTTTTATTATTGTTATAAGTAATCATGTATATTCATTTTGTAGTTTATTGAATTATAAGATATATTTGTCCCTTAAGATGACGTTGGATTTTAATACCAATTTTAACTGGACTTTGTGTTGGGAACTTTTGTTATCCTGATATTTTGTGATCTTTCTTGAAGGACATTGAAGGATACGCTTCGATAGACTGCACTGATTGTGACTCTAGACCATGCCAATAATTGTGAATCGATCTGACTCTTTCAGCTACTTTGTGTGTCATCTTCTAATAATATTTGCCAGATGTATCATTCCAAAAATTAAATGTGTGTGATCTTAAAAAAATGTGTAAACCACTGAGTTGGATCTCTTTATTGACTGTATGACTTTTATCTTTTGTTGAAATATTTTGAACTTTATTTTGATCTGTGCTTTGTTTAGTTTTCTTAATTTGATAGTGAGAAAACCATGATAAAACTGGACATACAAAATATTAATTATATTTTTCACTTAATTATATCTTATTTATACTATGTCAACTTCTTTGTAAATGTGCTTTTTCAAAATAAGAACTCGTACAGTTTAAAAATGTCATTAAATTGTGACAGCTATAGTCGAACTTTAAATATATAAAAAAATCTCAGAATCCCTGATTCAAATGCATACCAGATAGATCATGTAGATTTTGTGAGCATCAAGTGATTAAAGATGACTTCCAGTAGATCAAATTTAATATATACAAAATGTAAAATTTACAGGTAAGTATGAAAAGAGGGGGTCAATGGCCAGCCCGTAAAGGGAGGTAAACCTACCTCTTTTAGAAAATAATAAAAATACTGATAAATATGATAACACTTGATATGCTACATTATAATAAAAAAAAAATTTAGATGAATAAAAAGTGTTCCCTTAAAATTTCAACAAGACTCTTTGAATCAGGGGTTCTGGTAATATAAAGTGCTATGCATATTTTTGTAACACATGAAAACCCCTTTTTCCCCAATCACTTACACATAACCTTTTCCGTTTTCGCTTTCATTGGAAAAGGTATGTACATTGAGTGATTGTGTTTTTCTTAAATGAACAAAATATTTGAGACAAAAATGCATATTTTGAATGCATTCTCAAATGATGTTTTTTCCATTCTACATATAGTTATACTCTTCATCAAGATTTATTGTCATTTGCAATTTTATTTTTTAAATTTAATAATACTTGACGTTCTGATTTTATTAATACATGTATGTATTTGACTTAATTACTACTTCACATGTATGTGAGAGTAAGTTTCTAGATAAGTAATATATTTTTAAGATTGTATATTCTAATATCAAATGTGTCAACATAGTGTAATATATTCCATATTGTTAATCTTTGCATCTGTTATTTTACTTTTAAAAAAAGCTCGTATTGTTTCCTGCAGATAATCACTAATTAGCTAAAGACTTGCATAACTTTCTTGTTACTGAATAAAGTTTTAAGCACAGTCAAACATTTTTCTTATTCACTGAAGGGAGGTTAGTAACAGATTGCTCTTGTCAAACAGACTGCAAAATACCATAATTAATGAACAACCTTTGGCTCATATAAGGAATTACAGTATGCACATGTATGCTTGAAGCCTAGATGTTCAAACTTCCTCTTATAAAGAACACAATTAGTCAAACTGGAATTTAAGCATCTCCATAATGTGTGGATTCAATTTACATGTAGTATTTGCATTTCGGTTAAGTTTTGATGATGCAAAAATATGAAGTAATGATATATTTCATGTCAAGAGAAATAAAAAAAATCTTGTTTTTAAATTTGAAAAGATGGCCCAAGATGGTTCAGGTGAGCGATGTGGCCCATGGGCCTCTTGTTAAATTTAAACTTTTCAACATGGTTTTTCGCATAAATCAAGGTAACATTTTCTTGCAATAAAACTTAAAATTATCGAGACATAACCCTATACTTACATGTAATTATACCCCATGCAACAAGTTGCGTGAGGTATAATAATTTTTTTACCCGTTCGTCCGTCCGTCAGTCAGTCAGAGTGTCAGACCGTCAGTCCTGTTTTTTTTTTGTCAGCGCAACTCCTCTTAAACCACTGCACAGAATTTGGCCAAACTTTGCTTAAAACATTAGTATGACATCATCTTTTGTTCTTTTAATGCTTTCTTTTTCTTGCAAAGCCGAAAACAGTCGAATAATTTACCTGAAACTGTCCAATAAGTTTATCAAAAATCTGTCCATTATTATAAATAATTGACGGTTTTCAATAACTTATTGGATGGCTACAGGTAACTTACTGGATTAAGAAAACACGAAACAAATAAATATTTTTCAGCCAATGAATCAAACGTTTCACATGTAATCAAATAATCCATTCTAAATCACAAAAACTTAACTTTGTAATTATTCCAATAAATGATTAAATGCATATTCCAACTCATAATGAACATCAAAACTTAAACTTGAAGGAAATATCTCTATTCTATTCTATTCGAAAGTAATTTGCACCGAAAAAACACTAGGGGATATCACTTCACTTCGCTCCTTAAATTCTTATTTCTCACTAGTACTTTCAGTAATTTTGCTCATTTTTCTACAGGAGCACATCCATCCTTTTTTATACTACAGGAATGCAAGGATGTTTAGTCAATACTCTTGTCTACTCATCTCCCGATCTGTTAATTTCAGATTTCGGCGACAAAAAGCGTTGTCCTTAAGCATGAAAACATCAACGTACCATGTAACATTCTCTCTGTCACTTAAAGAACACAAATTTTAAAACTACCCGTTCCTATTTCTGCTCAGATTATCCTCTTTTGTATTTCTCTCGGGAATTTCCGCACTTTTCAAGCTAAATTTTTGGCCATATCTTGAAGATGGAGATAAATAGTTTGTCAGCTCAACTCCTCATAAACCGCTGCACACAATTTCGTCAATTTTTGCAGATATTTAGGACACAATTTGTAGATGTGCATATTACCAGAAAATTTTGATTCCTTCATTTTTTCCGGAAATTTCAGCACTTCGACTTTTGGGGGAGTGGGGTATGTGAGCTTCCTTACTTTTTTCAATATTATTTAATAATATTTTATGTTAATTATAAAGGTGCATATTCTCTAAAATCATTATCTTAAGTTTTAAAACTCCATTTGTAAAAGGGAATTTGTTTATAACTTGTACGATAGTACATATACATGGATCTTTAGTAAGTATTTACAAGTTAATCTATTTTTAGGTCACCTGAGTAAACTCAGGTGACCTATTGCTATCTGTTTTCGTCCGTCGTCGTGCGTCGTTCGTCGTGCGTTAACATTTGAACATTTTCAGCTTCTTTTCTGCAACCACTGAACCAATTTCAACCAAATTTAGCACAAAGCATCTTTGGGTACAGGGGAACAAAAATTGTGAATTTCATGATCCCTGCCCCCCTGGGGCCTGAGGGGTGGGGCCAAAACCACTAAAATTAATGCAATCTTTAAAAATCTTCTTCTTTACTCCTGGACATCAAGCAGTCAAACTGTTTGCATGATTGTAATCAGCA
>PRKT01001419.1:63300-78555 GCA_003671525.1 Saccostrea glomerata
CCCCCCCCCCCCCCCCCCAATAAAAATGAATTATTAATTTTTTTTTTTAATAAAAAAAAAATAAACTAATTCAAATAATTTTGAAACTTTAACCAAGTACACGAAAAACTTTGAAACTTTGATCAATTATTGTAATAATTTTGGAATCATGTAGTGAAAACTTTGGAACTTTGATTTACTATAGTGAAAAATTGGCACTTTGATTTACTGTAATAGTGAAAACTTTGGAACTTTTTTTAAGCACGATTAAACCTGTGTAATTATGTTTCCATACTTTAAATGTATTGATACTTCAAGATTAAGATTCATCAAAGCTCAAAGAAGTTTTAGGAAACCCAACTCCTCCTCTTAAAGATTATTGTACTACAAAAAATAAATTTTCATGTAAAGGTTGCCTCTTGCGTTGAAATATTAGCAATATGTATATTTAAATATATCCAATTTAATTTAAATGATGTGAAGATGTGGCGTTAGTAGTGTTATGAGGAAAAATCTATAAATTAGAATTTGCTTCAATTAGAATTAAAATATCTACTTTATCAATTGCAGTCAGCATGTATTTTTTTCGTTTTGTAAATGTAAATGTTGCATTTAAATCAATTACATTGTTTATCTAAATTACGATGAACAAGGAAAACCAGCCACAAAAATAATAAAATTTGTTGTTTAACTGATTCATATATATTTGAAACTTTTACCAAGTACACAGAAAACTTTGAAACTTTGATCAACTATCGTAATAACTTTGGAACCTTGATTTACAATAGTGAAAACTTTGGAACTTTGATTTAGTTTAATAGTAAAAATTTAGGAACTTTGATTTACTATGGTAAATAGTTTGGAACATTGATTTACTATAGTTAACTATAGTCTACTGAAGTTGAATAAAGTTTACTATAGTATTTTTTGTTAGGGGAATTCTGTTTAAAACGGGGAAAAGTTTAATATTCATAATATCTACTTTTTATTTCTTTTTATTTTAAAAATGTTTTGTAAATTTTTCATTTTCATTTTTATTTAATTTGCGGTGTCTTTTTTCAATAAAATTGCTTACCTTTATATGATTAAAAATTAAATTTCATCATTAACATAAGTACCGTATTTCTCTAATGAATGATATTGCCTTTTTACTAAATTTTCATATTTATTAGATTTGCATTAAAATGGTTAATAATTTGTTTATCTTTCATACATTTAAGGATCCAGTGGAGATATTTTTACACCAATCAAAATATTTATATATGACTTTTTACAATTTGAATTCATTAAAATAATTTTTAGCCTTCGAATAGGTTGCCTATTGGTTTTATGATGTTCTGGGTTCTTTCTAATACATGTAACAAGGACTGCATATTGTGGAAGAGGATAGTTTGTTATGCAAAAGTTATGCTGAGTAAACTCAGGTGACCTATTGCATCCGTTTTCGTCCGTCGTCGTCCGTCGTGCGCTAGCATTTGAACATTTTCAGCTTCTTCTCTGAAACCACCAAACCAATTTCAACCAAATTTGGCAAAGAGCATCTAAAGGTGAAGGAAAACAAAAATTGTGAATTTCATTGTTCCTGCCCCCCCCCCCCCCCCCCCCCCCCGGGGCCTGGCTGCTGTGGCAAAAATCACTAAAATTAGTGCAATATTTAAAAGTCTTCTTTATTCCTGGACATCAAGCAATCAAACTGTTTGTATGCTTGTCATCAGCATCGAGTCCTCTACCAAAATTGTGAAATTCATGGCCCCAGGGTCAGGGGTTCTAGTACTAAGGCGGGGCTAAATAGGTTTTGTAGTGAAAATGCATTATTTCTTTGAAATTCTTCTTTTCTGCTCCTGGGCATTAAATAAACTAACAAAGTGCATAGTTGAGTTGAAAATGACTGCCTCTTCCAAACTTGTGAATTTCATAGCCATAGGGCAAAGGGTTGTAGTGCTAGGCGGGGCTAACTAGATTATAAAGTGAAAATGCAAAAATTCTTTGAACATCTTCTTTTCTGCAATTTGTGGGCATTAAATAAACTAACAAAGTGCATAGTTATGTTGAATAAGACTGCCTCTTCTAAAATTGTGAATCTAGTGGCCCTAGGTTCAGGGGTTCTAGTGGCAGGGCGGGGCTATACAGATTATATAGTGAAAATGCAAACATTCTTTGAACATCGTCTTTTCTGTTTGTGGGCAATAAATAAGTTAACAAAGTGCATAGTTATGTTAAATAAGACTGCCTCTTCTACAATTGCGAATCTAGTGGCCCTAGGGTCAGGGGTTCTAGTGGCAGGGCGGGGCTATATAGATAATATAGTGAAAATGCAAAATTTCTTTGAAATTCTTCTTCTCTGTTCATAGGCATTAAATAAACTAACCAAGAGCATAGCTATGTTGAATAAGACTGCCTCTTCCAAAATTGTGAATTTCATGGCCCCAGAGTCAGGGGCTCTAGTGCTAGGGCGGGGTTATATAGATTATATAGTAAAAATGCATTATTTCTTTTAAATTCTTCTTCTCTGCTCCTGAATATTAAATAAAGTAATCAAGTACGTATTTATATTGAATAAGGCTGCCTCTTCCAAAATTGTGAATTTCATCACCCCTAGCCTGGGTAAGGGGATGTTAGGGTGGGGCTTTATTGATTATATAGTGAAAATGCACAAAATCTTTTTTCTATACCTGGGTATTTAACAATGCAATGAACTATGAAGACTACATAGTTATGAGAAGGAAGGCTGTCTCTTTGAGATTTGTGAATTTGAGGGACCCTGGGTCTGGACTTCTTGTGTTAGGGCGGGACTCTAATGTTTATTAGTGAAAATGCATGAATTCTTTGAAAACGTTTTCCTTTGTTCCTGGGTATTATGCCAATGATCCTAGTATATGTTTATGACGAAGAAAGCTTCTTCTTCCAGAAACGGTAATTTTCTGGGCCCCTTCTGAGGCTGGGACAGTGATACTTAGGGGGAGGGGGTTACATAGTCTGAAAATAATTTAATGCTTTGAAATCTGCACTTTGGTATTAATCAATAACATTTTGAAATAAAATTTATAAAATTTCCAAAATTTTGAAAGATGTGGCCCCAGGGTCAATGGTTCTTGTGGGATGGGGTGCACAACTGATCAATTGGAAATGCATTTTCTCTTTGTTACTCTGATCTACCTCTGGGTTTTAAGTAACAAAAGTAAGCATGCTGAGTGTATAATTATGATAAGCAATATGGTGCCTCTTTTAAAATTGTACCAGAATTCCATGGCCTCTGATTTAAAACATGAATCAAATTTAATTTGTTGGAAAGTTATTGCATGATACTCAGGTGACCTATAAGGCCCATGGGCCTCTTGTCATCGATAGTGTAGACTTTAAGCTTTTCATAACCGTTTTTTTCTTTTTTCGATATGTATTATACTTTTTTAAAAAGAAATCTTGCAATATGGTAGTGTTTTGATGGAAAAATGCATTAGGAACGTCTTTTTTTAATTAATATAACGACACGTAAAAATGCGATAGAGATGACAGTAGCACAAACACCTGACGTTACTTATTTTTCTTTTAATAAAATAAAATACCCTTACCTTATAATAAACCAAGGTCCCCATCGGCGCCATCTTGAATTTTTCTAGGTCTGCCACATCCACTTGTATTTTCGTCTGAAACTCCGTGAAAGAAATTCCCTGCAACCATATTCTTTCATAGGCGCTTGGTTATAGAATGTTGTATTTTGTGTATTATGTGTTTTTCTATGTGTGCATGAATGCCCTCATTAAAATAAAAATTACAATTTGCCGAAATTAGCACGTTTTAAAAATGTCATATTGACTGTATATAAAAAGAGTAAAGGAGCGTCACTCGCCATCTTGAAAATCAGGGGGTGCCTCGGTTCACACTTGATTTTAATCAATTTTTCCCCTTTTTTCCTACCGGTGTCGGACAAGGTCTAGCTTCAAAAATGATTGAATAACATCTTTCAAACGTCTGCCGATTTTAACTTGCCGTATAAAACATGCAGCAAACACAAAACGTCCTCTATACCATGTACAGGCATCGAAAGCAACGTAAGCGCCGATTTCTAACGATGAAAAATGTAGAGGTGTCCCGGAATTAAACGGAAAATCTAGAGAAAACAAGAGGCCCACGGGCCTTAAAGGTCACATGAGTATCATGTAACAACTTTCCAGCGATTGTATTTGGTTCGTGTTTTAATCCAAAAGCCATGAAATTCACAAATTTGAAGGAGGCACCAATGCTTATCAAAATGCAGATTTCAAAGCATAGATTTCTTTTTAGTCAAAGTATCCCCCTGGTACCCCTGACCCAGCGGCCCTGAAATTATCTATTTTGAAAGAGGCTCCTTTCTTCATTATAAGGCCAGAATTTTTTTTTTTATGTTTAGGTTTAGTTATGAACTTGAGAATAAAAAAGTCCCGAAGGAGAAGGAAATAAAAAAAAATGTTTTGATAAATCAACTGCCATTAACATTTGTACATTCTTTTTTTATGCTATTCAAATAGGCTCCTTACCACTGGACGCATAATGCTATAAAACAAATAGGAAAGTAGAACATTTAATTGCTTATTTCATCATCTGCTAGTTTGGGCCAGTTATATGAATTTTGTGATGTTGGTCAAAATATATTTTAAAAAATCAATTCTTTAAAAGTCTTTCAATATATCTTCATTTTTTAAATATGTGTTAGGTGAATGTGTCGACATTGTTCTAAAATTTACTTGACGCCAAAAATTATAATTCCTATCATAAAACAGACAGGGAGTATTGGGGAGTAGGGTGATCATTTTTTCAATTAAGTGTAAAATAATTTTTCTGGCTGATACAAATGATACTACATGCCTGTATATATTTGTATATTGTTGCCTTTTAATTGTTGATTTTTTGCCCCCCGCTTTCGCGAAAGCGAGGGGACATTAAATCTCATTCGTCTGTCCGTCGGTCCGTCTGTCTGTCCGTCGGTCCGTCAGTATGTCCGTCCGTCACAAAAACTTTAACCTTGCCCATAACTTTTGATTTAGTGAAGCTATAATTTTCATATTTCATATGTGTATTCCTTGTGATAAGACCTTTCTTTGGGTACCATCAAATTTGACCTCTTGACCTTGACCTTGGAGTTTCAACTACTTTTACTAAAAAATTTCAAACTTTTACTTTGGCCATAACTTTTGTATGGTAGGTACTAGGACTTTCATATTTCACATATTTATTCTTTGTGACAAGACCTTTCAATGAATACCAACAACTTTGACCTTATGACCTTGACCTTGGAAATTTACGTACTTATGAAAAAACTATATCCTTGACCATAATTTTTTAACGGTAGGAACTACGGCTTTTATACTTCACATATTTTATTCTTGTAAGAAGACCTTTCATTGGATACCAAGGACTTTGACCTTTTGACCTTGACCTTGGAGTTTTAACTCCTTTTTAAAAATTATAACCTTGTTTACAACTTTTGAACGGTAGATACAATGACTTTTATATTTCACACATGTATTTTTTGAGGTAACATCTTTCATTGGATACCAACAACTTTGACCTTTGGACCTTGACCTTGGAGATTTACGTACTTCTGAAAAAACTTTAACCTTGACCATAACTTTTAAATGGTTAGGGGCTAGGGCTTTCATACTTCACGTATGTAATCCTTGTGAGAAGACCTTTCATTGCATGCCAAGAACTTTGACCCTTTGACCTTGACCTTGGAGTTTTAACTACTTTTAAAAAACGTTAACCTTGGTCACAACTTTTAACGGTAGAAACTGGGACATTCATATTTTAAATATATGTATTCTTTATGGCAAGACCTTTCATGGGATACCAAAAACTTTGACCTATTGACCTTGACCCTAAAAATGATATCTTGCCCACAAAGATACCGAAAGCGGGGGACCACAAATCTTTGAATTTGCTTGTTTTTATTTCTTCGGGTTATTGTTTATTTCTTCCTCAAATGGACTTAACTTCTCCCATAGTTTTATTCTGATGCATAAGCAACCCTTTTCTGAAGAATGATGCTTATACTGTAAGCTATAACAGAGACCTAAACAATGTCGCTGGTAATATGCAATAGCTACCACGGGCAGTTTAAAACCTGGGGGAGGAAAATAATTTACAGACAGATACTTTTGAAACGAAAACAAAATTATCTCACCAGCATGTCTTTGTGCAACAAAGTCGACAGTATTTTTTTGTCCTTTGAACGGGTGAAACGTTTTGAATTGCAATCGTATCGATAAATTTCACACTAAACCAAGCTATCTTTTCAGATCTAGCTTTATTTACCCGCCGTTTCATCTTAAAACCGGAAGTGCGAGTTCGTAAATTTGAAATCTCGATCCTGACTCAAATTTGACATCGGAAAGAAAAAAAAATTGTTTTATTTTTTTCTGAAAATTCAGCGGAGGGTATGTAAAACTGAAAATAAAATAAATCCTGGCCTTAAATGTGTAATTAGATCATTTGTTTTAACCAGGAGGAAAGGATAAGATGTTCAAAGAATTCATGCATTTCACTATATAATCATTTGAGCCCCACCTTAAAACAAAAACCCCTGACCCTGGGGCCATAAAATTCACAATTTTGGTAGAGGCACTCTTGCTCATCATGACTATGTACTTAGTTAGTTTATTTAATACCCAGGAGCAGAGAAGGAGATTTTCAAAGAATTCATGTATTTTCACTATATAATCAATAGTGACCCGCCCTAACACCAGAACCCCTGACCCTGTTGGAAAGTTGTTGCATGATACTCAGGTGAGCTATAAGGCCCATGGGCCTCTTGTCATCGATAGTGTAGACTTTAAGCTTTTCATAACCGTTTTTTTCTTTTTTCGATATGTATTATACTTTTTTAAAAAGAGATCTTGCAATATGGTAGTGTTTTGATGGAAAAATGCATTATGAACGTCATTTTAACGACACGTAAAAATGCGACAGAGATGACAGTAGCACAAACACCTGACGTTACTTATTTTTCTTTTAATAAAATAAAATGGGGCCATAAAATTCACAATTTTGGTAGAGGCACTCTTGCTCATTATAACTATGAACTTAGTTGGTTTATTTAAGACCCAGGAGCAGAGAAGAAGATTTTCAAAGAAATAATGCATTTTCACTACCTACTTATTTAGCCCCACCCTAGCACTAGAACCCCTGACTCCAGGGCCATGAATTTCACATTTTTGGTAGAGGACTCATTGCTGATTACAATCATGCAAACAGTTTGACTGCTTGATGTCCAGCATGGCATTAATTTTAGTGGTTTTGGCCCCACCCCTCAGGCCCCAGGCCCCAGGGGGGGGGGCAGGGATCATGAAATTCATAATTTTTGTTTCCCTTCACCCATAGATGCTTTGTGCTAAATTTGGTTGAAATTGGTTCAGTGGTTCCAGAGAAGAAGCTGAAAATGTTCAAATGTTAACACACGACGGACGACGGACGACGACGGACGCAAACAGACAGCAATAGGTCACCTGAGTTTACTCAGGTGACCTAACAAGTTTGGCGCGATTTCTGACCTCTCAAGATTTTCCATGTATTTCCGGGACGCCTCTACATTTTACATAGACAAAATCGCCACTTCCGTTGCTTTGGATAAACAGGTGCAAGAATTGAGGACCTTACGGTTCACTGCTTGTTTAAAACGGCATATGTAGGTCAACAGGTGATAGGGAGTTGTCATTCAATCATTTTTGAAGCTAGATTTCACCCGACACCGGTAGGAAAAATGTAGATATAGATGAAAACTTAGTGTGAACCGAGGTACCTCCTGATTTTCAAGATGGCGAGTGACGCTCCTTTAATCTTTTTATATACAGTCAATATGACATTTTTTAAAACGTATTAATTTCGGCGAATTTTAATTTTAATTTTAATGAGGGTATTCATGCACACATAGAAAAAAAACCCTTAATACACAAAATACATCATCCTGTAACCAAGCGCCTAGTATGTATTCTTTCTGTGGCCAGTCTTTCGAGGTCTAAACTAACGGACACTGCAGCCAGAAGGGCGCATCACACTTGCAAATATTAAAAATCCCTCGTCAAACTCGATCTACTGCTTCAACAATCAGAGCATATGGAGAAATGGTGTTCATTCAGCTCATTTACATATTCGCCATATTGGAACTATAATGGCGGCAGATTCCACAAAGGTTTATATAGAGAACTTACAAAAAATTGCAAATTTTTATATACTAACTATTTCGGATAAAGTTCTTCCGCCGATTCTTTTGGTTTTCTTTCTATCTTCTACCGGAAATAACAATAATGGTGATGCTAAAGTGAAAGTTGCGACCGCCTTTTGAATTTGAAAATTCGAAGCGAGAGTACATTGTGTTATTGAAAATAAGACTGAATTAGTGTATTTCTCATTTTTGGTGATGAAATGTAAGTGTTTATTGAAAGATGACAAAGTTTTTCCGCCGATTGATAGGTGCAAACGAATGTCTATTTTTACAAATTATAAATCTTTTTAGGAGGCTCATTACACCACTTTTTGATGACGTACTACACAAAAAAATAAACAACCATTGTGTCGACCGGTTTACTCTGGGGACGAAATGTACAGGTGCCTCTATAATATGACCCTGACCTTTAAAATGCTTTGAAAATACATGAAACATGCGGTGTTATAAACAGTGAAAACAAAGTAACGGATTCATTATGCATAAACCAAGAAGAATTGCTTTTAAGCAGAAACAAAAGAAAACAACAGTCAAATCTTCGCCAAACAAGTAATCAGGGTTCTCCATGAGCTGTTTTACTGTGTTGCTCCCGACACGGTAAAATTTTCTCCGACACAGTAACGATTCTAATTTCATGCATGCGACACAGTAAAAATTTTGCCGACACAGTAAGAGTTGTGATAATTGGAAAATCTAAACACACGAATTCTCTCTAACTGAAACTTTAATAAAACAATTCTACCGTCTTTCAAATCAAAAAGTTATAACACATAATTACTAGGGCTTCACCTTGAGTAATCAATTATCTACTAGACTCTCGCCGGACTTTACGCATGGCGGAACAAAGACAAATAAATTGTCACAATTCAATGTACCGGTTAATTGGTAGGTGCAATAAAATACAATGTATTATTTATGAAAAATATTTAAATATGTCTTTCCTATCATGCCACGGCTCTAGAATTATGTAAGCACTGTAAGTAAAACTTAACATCATACCAAATTCATTTAATTAATGTAAATAAATTGCCGAAAATTTTGAAATTTCAGCATGTTCAAAGAACCCTTTATAACATTTTACTGTTCCGAAGTTCCTTTTTATGTTATGCAGTAACTCGATCAAGAAACCTGATAAATAAACACGGCAAATCAACAGTACTTTTAAAAAATGTTAGGTAGTTCGACTATCGGTCAGAATTTCCTCTGCTTTTCAGAACATTTTTTCCCTTTTATCAGTATGTACGGCCATACCATTTGTGTGATGAATTAGCGATTTTTAAATAAATGTATGCTTGTAATCTTTTGTTATTATAATAAATTGTGATTCAGTTGCGAATTTGTTCGCGAAAATACCGCAAAATATTAGTGCTTCGCGTAAACTCTGCAACACAGTAAAATCTCAGATGATGGAGAACCCTGAGTAATGTCAATTTCATAGCGATGCATGCTGTGAGATCTATCAATCAATGACATGTTTGTATGGAGGAAATTCGAGATAAAATCTACAACCTTGTTGAAATTAAAAAAGTTATTTACTTGTACTATTTAATGTGTTGGTGTTAATTTATTATTTGCTTTATTGTTTTAAATGTATACTCTGGTAATTTAAAGCTTTGTTCTGAATTTTAGATGTAACATCATACGTTCCTTAGTCTTGGGAAATTAGGAAAGATAACTCTTGAAAGTGGACTTCTTGTACCAAAGATTTTTTAAATTGAATTTTTCATTTCGTTTCAACATTCTTCATTCAATTTGACACATGTAATTCACTGAAATAAATTCATTGTCTCTTCAGAACTCATTTTCTTAATGTTTTATGCATAGATTTAAAAGATAATGACATTAATTGTTTTTTAGGAGAAAATTATTTTTTCTAATAAAATTTTTATTAGGTATTATGAGGTATTTTCACTGTGTATACTTGTGTTAAGAAGATACCCATCAATTGACACTGAAAGTTCTGAAATTCTGTCAATAATAAACTTAAAATAAATTTTTTTACTAAAATTAGACAACCTAAAAAATTCTATAAAAAATATTTATGATATCAATACCCCCATCTGGATATTTGACATCTACATTATAAGTGGTGCTGTATTGAAATCCAAAATAAACTGTGGATGTAATGAGCCACCTTAATTAACATTTTATGAAGAGTTACGACCGCCTTTTAAATTTCAAAACGGGAATTTCTTGCATCCGAGTGACCTACTTAATATTATTAAAACAAAAGGAATCATTAATTGCCAACTAACAATCAAGCTAAATTCTATCTATTTAACTATGACGGGGCTTAAAGAAATAAAAATAAAATAGTCTTGCATGTTAAATTAAAGAAATTGTATATTTTGTTTGCGTTTTGTAGGATCTTATGAATAATAATGAGAAGTACAGTTGGAAGCAACCTCATGAACTAACTGCACATCATTTCTCCATAATTATGGAAATCACCAAAGGGGGGCCGGAAGTTTACATCAATATGCTAATGGGAATTTTAGTATTAAAAAGGACAGACAAGTATAACTCTTTTGAAAGGATAATAATTATACTTTTTGCGATTGGTACAGTAATTTTAACTGCACGTTTATAAAATTCATATAGACTATATGAGGAAAAACATATTTAAGAAACAGTTGATACTTTGACAGACCATGATGATACTAGTACCCGACCAGAAGAGAATTTCAATTTAATCCCAGGATTAATCAGGATTAACTCATAAATACCGGTATTAAATAAAGCCAAGCTTATAAAATTATGAAAACTATTTTACCTTTAATCGAGACCCATCTAACAAATATTGAAAAAATTAACATAACAGAATAATTTATTTGATGTATTTAATATCTACATTGAACTACTTATGAGAGTTTAATTACATGTGTTTTCAATGAATTGCACTATGTACATGTGATTGGCGGTATTACTGGGTTTTTATTTTTTTCTTCGTAAAAAATGTTAGCGAAAAAAGCAACGTCAAATTATTTTCTAGAACTTCACGTAAAATAACGTCATTTTGACGTTACTGAAACTGACACCAACACCGTGCGCAACATCTATACAAATTTATATTACATATAGTTCAATATGGGGATTCGTCAAAAACATATTGTGTGTTGTACGCATCCTCACATGAGTTCTATTTTGGATCCAGTTTACAGAAAACCCAAATGTTTAAGGTAACTAGTGCTAATTGTAACGGGAACCGTTACAGATGTTCCCCAAACGCTCCCCAAATCCCTTTTGATGCCATATTCCCTGTAAGTTTCATTACATAAGACAACATCTGTGCATTTTTTACTTTAACAACGTTTTCCTAAAAGGATACCAATTATATTCAAATTTTAACATTGCACGCGTGCCCATGTGAATGCACATGCGTACTGATCATATAATCGTGTCTACACTTTCTATATATTTAAATATACTTCATATTAAAGCATTTAGTCCAAAAGTATTTAAAAAATCACTCATTTAAATGTATATTTAATTTCATTCCTTCCAAATGCACGCACGTGCGTGCACGTGCATGATGACCATACCTTCTTGTAGGAGGCCCTTATATCTATCTATGTTCTAAATCCCATCCTGTTTGGTTGAAAACCAAGGGAATTATAGCCATTTCAAGTTTCAGCCAATCAGATTGCAGCACACGTGCATCCACGTGATTTCAAGAATCTTTTTCTAAATCATATTGTAGGATATCCTAATGCATGACTATGTTTTAAATTTCAAAGCATTTCGTCAAAAAATAAAGGAGATATAGCCATTTAAAGTTTCAGCCAATCAGATTGCAGCGCACGTGCATGCATATTATTTCATGAATTTTTTCCATAGTATATTGTAGGATATCCTAATTCATGACAATGTTAAAAATTTCAAAGCATTTCGTCGGAAAACAAAAGAGATATTGAGATTTTTGTTTCAGCCAATCAGAGGAAGGCGCACGTGCATGCACGTGAGTTTATGCTAATTTGACAGTCTCATATTATTAACACTTTCAATATACCTTTATGTAATGAGTTTCAAAGCATTTCATCAAAAAATGTAAAAGTTATAGCTATATAAAGTATATCAGTCATTTCACTCACTTCACGCGCACGCACGTGCAGGCGTATGCGCGCAAAATGACCTTCGTTCCGCACACCTACACTACACACCTATTAACCCTAAAAAGGTTTTAGCTCAGTTGGATGAACAGTTTCTGAGAACACTTCCGGACAAAAAAGTACCGGAGAACAAATAAGAAAAAAAATAATAATAACTAGTGCTAATTGTAACGGGAACCGTTGCAGATGTTCCCCAAACACTCCCCAACTCCCTTCTCGTGCTATATTCCCTGTAAGTTTCATTAAAGAAGGCAAAATCTATGCATTTAAGACGGCAACAACGTGTTCCCAAAAGTATACGAAGTATTTCAAATTTAAGCAATGCAGGCGCGCGCATGTGATTGCATGAACGTAATGACGATATCATCTTGTCTTCACTATTTTACTCATATGCACGTGCACGCACGTGCATGATGACCATTCCTTCTTGTAGGAGTACATTATGTCTGTCTATGTTCTTAATCTCATCCTGTTTGGTTGAAAAACAAGGGAGTTATAGCCATTTAAAGTTTAAGCCAATCAGATTGCTGCGCACGTGCATGCGCATGTTTCCATGACAATTATTATACATCATATTGTAGGACATCTTAAAGTATGCCTATGTTTTAAATTTCAAAGCATTTTGTAAAAAAAAAGAAAAGATATTGAGATTTTTGTTTCAGCCAATCAGAGCAAAGCGCATGTGCACGCACGTGCATGAATGTGAATGCTGACCATACCATCTTGTAGGAGTCCTTGATGTCTATCTATGTTCTAAATCCCATGCTGTTTGGTTGAAAACCAAGGGAGTTATAGTCATTTAAAGTTTCAGCCAATCAGATTGCAGCGCACGTGCATGCGCGTGATTTCATGAAAAATTTTATATATCATATTGTAGGACATCTTAATACATGTCTATGATATAAGTTTCAAAGCATTTCATCATAAAACAAAAAAGATATTAAGATTTCTGTTTCAGCCAATCAGAGCAAAGCTCACGTGCATGCGCGTGAGTTCATGCAAATTTGACCATGTCATCTTATGTACACAACTTATATATCTTTATATTATGAGTATCAAAACATTTTATCAAAAAATATAAAAGTTACAACCATATTAAATATATCAGTCAGTTTACTTATTGCACGCGCCCGCACGTGCATGCGAATGCGCGCAAAATGACCTTCGTTCGGCACATGTACACAACATGCCTACTAACCCTAAAAAGGTTTTAACTTAGTTTGGTGGACAGTTTCTGAGAACACTTCCGGACAAAAAAGTACAGGAGAAGAAATAAGAAGAAAAAAGAATAATAATAATAACTAGGGCTAATTGTAACGGGAACCGTTACAGATGTTCCCCAAATGCTCCCCAACTCCTTTCTGGTGCCATATTCCCTGTAAGCTCCATTAAATAAGACAAACTCTGTGCATTTTCTGACTTTAACAACGTTTTCTCAGAAGGATACCAATTATATTCAAATTTTAGCATTGCACCCGTGCGCATGTGAATGCATGTGCGTTATGATCATATCATCTTGTCTACACTATCTACATATTTTAATATACAATGCATTCAGTCCAAGAGTATGAAAAATCACTCTTTCAAGTGTATTTTTCATTTCACTCGTTCCAAATGAACGCACGTGTGTGCATGTGCATGATGACCATACCTTCTTGTAGGAGTCCCTTATATCTATCTATATTCTAAATCCCATCCTGTTTGGTTGAAAAACAAGGGATTTATAGCCATTTCAAGTTTAAGCCAATCAGATTGCAGCACACGTGCATGCGCATGATTTGATGATTTTTTTTTCTATATCATATTGTAGGATATCCTAATGCATGACTATGTTTTAAATTTCAAAGCATTTCGTCAAAAAACAAAGGAGATATAGACACTTAAAATTTCAGCCAGTCAGATTGCAGCACACGGGCATGCGCATGCTTTCATGAACATTCTTATATATCATGCTGTAGATCTTCATAATGTAGGTCTATGTTCAAAATTTCAAAGGATTATGACAAGAAACAAGAAAGATATTGAGACTTTAGTTTCAGCCAATCAGAGCGAAGCGCACGTGTATGCGCGTGAGATCTTACTTTTTTGACCATGTCATTTTGTCTATGCTTTTAATATATACTTATAATATGAGTTTCAAAGATTTTCATCAATAATTTAAATAGTTACGTCTGTCTCAATTATATTGGATATTTCTCGTGTTGCACGTGCGAGCTCTTGCAAGCACATGTGCATGCACATGCTTTCATGATAAATCTTATATAACAGGCTGTAGATCTCCCTAATGTATGACTATGTTCAAAATTTCAAATGATTTTATCAAAAAACAAAAAAGATATTGAGACTTTAGTTTCAGCCAATCAGAGCGAAGCGCACGTGCATGAGCATGCGATCTTGCTATTTTGACCATGTCATCTTGTGCATACTACTAATATATCCTTACATTATAAGTTTCAAAACATTTCGTCACAAAATAGAAAAGATACGGTTATATCCATTATATATTGGTCATTTTAAGTTTTGCACGTGCGCGCAAAATGACCTTGATTCCGCAAATCTACATAACATGCCTACTTACCCTAAAAAGGTTTCACCTAAGTCGGATGTGTAGTTTACAAGATCACTCGCGTACAAAATTTTCCCAGGAAGAAAAATAATAAGAACTAGATGAGATCTCGTTGCGAGCAACGAGTAGGTCTTCCGTCTGATTTTTCGATAAGATGAGCTATGATTTTGACTATTATCTTTATTAAAACATAATGATTTCAAGCTTTTTCTCTTTTGATGAAATTCTTTTGATAGAGATAACATTATTCAGTGGTAATAGATGAAAGTCTTAGCCCTTCTAAACCCCTTATTTAAGGGGTCAGACCATTTGTCTTCATATAAAATGATAAGGCTCGTGATTTGAAAGATTTTTTGATCAGTAAGTATTCATAAATTTGTCTTCGACTTCAAGCTATTTAAAAT
>PRKT01001420.1:0-81108 GCA_003671525.1 Saccostrea glomerata
AGAAAGCATCTACCAGCTTCTGTCACAGACTACGCCCGAAAACCTCAGCAAGAATCACAGTGAATACACAATCGACCCCAACACAAGGTACATTATAGGATTGGATATGTAGAATATCATATGAAAAACCAGGCACGGAATTAACTTTACTTTTTTTGTATAAAAATTTTAAATTAGTATTGAATTTTAAAATTCTGAAATTTTCTCCTACACAGTTAGATACTTTGTTTCTCTTGAATTCAGCTCTTTTGTTTTCATGTGTTACACACAGAACAGTTGTATTTCATGTATTGACACTATACTGTATATTTTCTTATTTTATTTCATTTATTGACTTCATACTGCTTATCTTAATCATTAGGTACCCTAACCTCAATACAAGGCTACTCCGTGTTGAACAAGTGAGACATCTGTACGACTGTGGAGATCGATCGTACGAAGATGAAGTCCTAGATCTTCCAGCCAAACGTCCAAGAAGTGGTATATATTTGTATACATTAGAGAAATTCCCCGTTGTCCTATTTCAACACCATTCTCAATAGATTGCAAAAAATTGCTGTTCAATATTTATCAAAATCATTTATGACTGGCTCTTTTGTGAACTGACATTTTCAAAGTTTGTAGCTATTTCTAGGTAGCATAAGTGATTAATTTTGTGCATTTCAGAGGAGTTGATAGACAGCTATACTTTGTTACACTGGTGCCATGTTAATTAGATAATGTTTATTAATGGTATAATGAGTGATTGATTTTGTGTATTCCAGAGGAGCTGATAGACAGCTATACTTTGTTACACTGGTGCCAGCGAGTCCTAAATAACAAGTTCCGTAATGTGCACATCATTGACCTGACTACATCCTGGAGGAGTGGACTTGCCCTGTGTGCCTTAATTCACACATTTAAACCTAGTCTGATGTAAGTCTTCAACAAAAAAATTATAGTAGCATCTTCTTCTTGTCTCCTGCATGTTTGTCAAATAAAAAAAACCCAGAGATACAGAACATGAGCTATAACACCAACTTCAAACTAACTAACCCCCGTCTACTTGCCTCCATATGAAGTGACTGCAGACAGGAAACAGGCATGTAGCATCAGAGGGTTGGAATGGTGCTTGGTGGAGGGGAGGGCTGCCCGACCCTTTTTCCAAACGTAACTTTTTTCTATTGAAAATGTTGATTGAAGGTGGGTTGGTCCCCAAATAAGGATAATATAGCATTGTATCTGCTTACTACCAATAACTGTTTACTTATTGAATTTTCAGAGAGTTTAACTCCCTGTCCTCGTTAGACGTGGCTAAGAATAACCAGCTGGCGTTTGACGTGGCCCACACAGAGCTGGGAATCAGTCCAGTGATGACCGGTCAGGAAATGTCCACCTGCCCCTGTCCAGACAAACTGACCATGGCCAGCTATCTCTCCGAGTTCTATCACAAGTTCCACAAAGAAAGGAACCCAAGTGGTGTGTTATTCTTCGTTTTATCAAATTAACTTGATTGGGCAGTCAACTTCTGCTTTCTGTATCTTAAATCCCCTCCCATATTCCAAAACAAAGAAGCATTCACACTTGTTCATAAAATCAAGAGGGGAATGAATGGTTTGTCTTTTTCATAAGAAAGTCCAGATAATATTTATGAACTTTCTCTTTGTATTGAATTAAAGATTGGTAACATCAATTGTGTAAACAACAAGTATTGTAATATTTCAGTGGAGTCCCCTGTCAGAAGAGAAAGCCATAAATCACCTCTACACAGAACTCTTCTACAGAAAATCCGCAGTAGTGCCAAATTCTCCAGATCTAAGAGGGTAAGTAATACATGTACAAGATACAAGATATTGATGCTTAAATTTTTAGGTCACCTGATTCACTCAGGTATATAGTTATGATGAGCAAAAGTGCCTCTTCCAAAATTGTGAATTTTATGGCCCCAGGGTCAGGGGTTCAAATGTTAGGGCGGGGCTGTATTGATTATGAAGTGAAAATGCATTAATTCTGCAAAAACATTCTTGCAAGAGTGCCTCTTTTAAAATTGTGAATTTCATGGCCCCTGTGTCAGAGGTTTTGCCATTTGGTGTAAGGGGGGGGGGGGGCTCTTTTGACTATATAGTAAAATTACATTAATTCTTAAAATATTACCTTTCCTCCTGGGTATTATGCTAATGAGCCATGTTTATATATTCATGATAAAAAAAAAAACTGTGCATTTAGCAAAATGGTTAATTTCATGCCCCCTGGGTCTGAGGTATCGGAGGGGGGAAGGAGGGTTACATAGTCTGAAAATAAATTAATGCTTTGAAATCTGCTCTTTGGTATTAATTAACCATTTATGATGAAATAAAATTTATGATGAAGATTTCCAAAATTTTGAAATATGCAGTGATTGGGATAAGCACGCACCCTGCGCCATAGTCGCATTAAATTTTAAAATGTCACATTAAAATTAAAAATGCTGCACCATTGTGGCGCATATATAATCATGCAATACATTCTTTTAAACTTTGAGCTTTCCCTTAAGCGCTTGTAGTCTTTCCCACAACAATCTCTGTCAATTTACTCTTGAAAAAAAGTATTTAATGTCGTTCAGTTAAAGCGATCTTATGACTTTCTTTTCTTCAGTATCTAATCAAACAGATACATGTTTTCTGATTGGCTGACGCGCACAAAACAAAGTGGTGTCAGGAGTGCAGCATGCTGCCTAAGAAAATAGCCTCGTACTGATAAGGGGTAGACTTTTCATAATTTTAACAATCCTAACAAACAGAATTCAAGTAAATCGGTAGAAAATGACTCGGAACTCTGAAGGAAGAAGTATAACATGCTGACAGAACGAATGGAGATGAATCTGACGGTAAGACTGATGATGTAGTCTCGGAGGAAAAACCAAAACGAAAAATTAACATGAATTGAAGGGAAGCCGTATACAGTAGATCTAAACCAGGCTTTAAATCATTTTAAAGATGTCAAACATTGGAGAAAAAAATAAAGAAATGAAATTAAGGACAGATGATACAAACAAATTTTTTCTTTGAAAAGATTTAATATCATGTCACAAGTTTAGAAAATTGGATGGTTCTCAGAATGTTTTCTCCGAAGAACTGGAAAATGAAATAGACTTGGAAAATAGTAATATTTCAATAAAAAAAAAAAATATAGATAAATCACATTCAGTAAAGGTTTACAGGTGAAAACAAATTTCAGAATATGTTACTATGGTGCTAAATGTGTAATATAAACTTTAGAAAAATATACCAAGCCAGGTTAATTTTAAGAGGGCGAACAAAATGACAAAAAATTAGCAATATCACATAGGCTGATTTTTACCATTTTGCTTTTCCTAATAAAATTCACCTGGCTTGGTATATTTTTCTTAAGTTTATAATACACTTTTACCACCATGGTAACATATTCTGAAATTTGTTTTCACCTGTAAACCTTTACTGAATGTGATTTGTCTACATTTGTTTTTTTCATTGAAATATTACTAATATTTTCCAAGTCTTTTTCATATTCCAGTTCTTAGGAGAGAAAATTCTAAGAACCATCCACTTTACTAAACTTGTGACATGATATTAAATCATTTTCGAAGAAAAAATTTGTTTGTATCATCTGTCCTTAAATTGCATTGTTTATTTATTTTCTGACACATGTGAATTTAAATATACTAATTTTGTATCTTTTAATGTTGTCATAGAGTAATTTGACAATTTCAATTAAGTAAAGTCAACTGAAATTCTAACAGCAACTAATCAATTGCAAATTTGTAACAAGGAAATGTCCCATTAAAAAGTCTGTTTGGCACTGAATTTTGAAATGTCACATTGACATTGACTTGGAGTGTGCCATTGTCACATTAACTCCCTAGCTTTTCCCAATCACTGAATATGTGGCTCCAGGGTAAGTGGTTCAATCACATACATTGTATATTAATTTTACATTTATTTTATAAACAGGCTTTATTTGTATCAAAAATGCTACCTACTTATAATTTGATTTGATTAGTCCTAAGTCAGATGACTTTTAACCCTCAGTGCATAACAAAATCTTATTCACTGTCATTTCTTGACATGCACTGTTTACATGTATTTGATTTCCTTCACTTGACCCCTTTCACACTCAACCACAAAGAGGTTGTCTCTGGTGTCTACACATAAACCATATGGATGCCGTAGATCACAGTTATCAATGTATTGGAGGAACTGTCCATCCTGATCTAGGATGTGGATACATTGGTTTATCCAGTCTGCTGTTAGGATCTGACTCTTGCTGTCTGTTGTGATGCCAACTGGATCAATTATATTTAATGATCTCTTGGTAGTAGAGGGATGACAAGTGTATCTAAATCGGAGTTTTCCTGCCTGATTGACCACCACTACTGCACTGGCTCCATTGACAGCCACACATATATCCAGGTTCCTGTTCTCACTGATGTATTTACCAGATGAATACAGTGGTTTGCCTTCGCTATCAAACTGAATGGTTTGTTTCTCTGTGGAGCCAGAGTAACGAACGACTTTTGATTGTTCATCATCATCACTCATCATGGTAACTAAGAGGTCACCAGAGGAGGTACTACAAACATAGCGAGGACTCCACTCCTGTAGTCTGATCACTTCCTGTATCTGTTTATTCTTCACTATGTTTACAGTTCTTGTATAATGGTCAGTATAAACTAGATCTCCACTTCTTGTCACTGCTATGTCATGAGGCTCATTCCCTGATTTGGTTTTGATTGACTTCAGTAGATTACCCTTGAGGTTGTAGAGTTTCATGATTTTGCCCTCTCCACATGTCCAGATTTCCTCATCACTAAGGCAGGTAACACTTTGTTGAAATACATACCCTGTGCTAATGATAGTGAGGAGCTCTGGTTCATCAAGCAGTGGTTTAATTGTGTAACCGCATTCTTCTGTTGCAATGAATAATGCTGACAGAGAACCAAACATTTGATGGAGCTGTTCAGTGTTAATTTGATGAGGAGAAAAACTTGGTAATGTAACCTTGAGGTCTGGAGGTAAATGTCTGAATTCCGCATTCCTGAATTTGTATGCAGAGGTTAGGGAGACATCACTGGAGTCCAGTATTTTCTTCAGATCAACAATACTCTGTTTCACTTCAGAAGCAATCTGTTTGATTTCTTTTTCCTGTTCTTGTAGAGCAGACAGGTGTTTAGTTTTCATCTCATCAATTTCAGATTTCTGTTTGTTGACAATGATGTTAATTTCTCTGTGCCAGTCTTCTCCTTGTTTGGTGACAGCTGTTGTTAATTTACTGTAGTGTGTTTCCACATTTTCTTTCTCGGTTTTTATGTCTGATGCAATTTTTTCATATTTTGGGTAAATTCTAGACTCAAGTTCTTTTAATTCTTTTTCCATGTGTTTTATTTTTGTGCGCATTTTTTGTAACATATCTGATAAATTATGTCCTTCATGTTTACCTGTGGAGATACAAGTAGAACAGACAGGAATGTCATATTTCTCACAGTAAAGTTTACAGTGGTTCTGGGTATGGTGTGGACAATTTGGATAGTTATAAGTAGCAGATTTTCTGTGCTTGTATGGCACAACATTATGTCTATTTGATGAATCAGAGAGATGCTCCCCTACACAGGCCTCACACAGGTTAATTTGACAAAGTTCACAGTTACTCTGTAGTGCAGCTTTTTGACACAGGTCACAGAGGAGGAGAACTTGAGCTCTGTCCAGGGGGTCCATTACTGATGCTTGGTTACCTGACCAGGCGACACTGTAATAAATATGGAGGAGTAACAGAGACAGTATAATAAAGTGGCACTTATAAAAACACTTTCTATAATGATTAACTGATACAACAATTCTTTGAAAAATAGTTTTACAAAAGAATATGGGAATATTTTTTCTGTGACTTGAAAATTTTGAATGATTTTAAGATAATTTATTTATTGAGAAAAGGTAATTTTCAGACACATCAATGACCTAATTCAGAGTCCTGAATTCCTTTTTCTTATATTAAAGTTTCAGACAAGCTATATCCATGATATTTTAAGTTCTTGAACAGAACAATAATTCACTCATTCACATAATTAATTGAAAATACAAATCATACCTAATAACAAGGTAAAAACAGCTTTATTTATCAGGTCTGACCTGTAAAATCTAACATGGCTCCTGGACAACACCAATATTACTTCCTGGTTTACTTATCTGTCTTAACCCGTGTTCTGATCACATGATTTAAATACCTGTATCTGTTTATAGTAAAATGTAAATAATGATCTGTGTTAAAATATGACACAGATCAGATTTCATTTATGAAGTTGTGTGTGTACCATTGAACCAATTGCATTTCTTTTTCATAACCCATTATTATTTATTTTTTGTTATAAATGCATATATTTAATAAAAACTTAGGACCCGTATCATGGTAGGCGTTGGCAGGATAAAGAACCCTCACTGCTCAATGGCCTTGAGTGCCGAGTATAGGTCTAAATTTGAAGCCCTTTACCAGCAAAACGGTGATGTCTCCATATGAGAGAAAAATTCTCAAGTGGGATTTGAAACAATATACAACCAATTAATCAATCTATCTTATGGAACCTATTTAGGTTCTACTGACTTTTATTAGAAACTTGATCAACAGGATATACAGCCCTTAATTATACATATTAAGAACATTATATGTAATCAAGAATGAAAATATATCTTTAAGAACACGGACTAAAAACTGAGGAACAAATTGTTTATGACCCTGTGAATTGGATCGAGACATAGTGAATATTTTTGAACATTTGTGTCTTCTTTCAAAGTGACTGTCATACTTTTCAACCAGAGGAAAAATGAGAGAATTCAAAGCACTGAATTTATTAAGATTACATAAATAAAATGTTTAATTTACTGTCTTATATTTGTACACTACAAGACATGGCTGTATTTTTGGGGCCTCTTGTTATCGTTTCTATTTTTTTTTGTAGAATTCTAAAAGGGAGGAGGAAAAGAATGAACACAACATGTCACTGAGTCGCAAAAAGTACAGAGAGGAAATCAAACAGGTGAATAAATCTCTCTTCTTTCTCTTTCTCTGTCTCTCTTTTATCTCACTGAAAGTTTTGTGATTAATATGATAGTGCATATTTCATGAGGTTTGATATTTAAAAAATGTCTAGTATAATGAGTAAGCATATCATTTGTTATTTACATTGTTAAATGTTTGTAACAACTTGAACTTAACAGCACAATGGTGACGTCCAACTTACCCGATACAGTAAATTACCAATGGAGGAGATTGCCAACAAACTAACAGTGGACAAAAAAGATGATATCAATGTCAGACTGAACAATGACCTTCAGTCTAATGTCAAGGTCAGCCAGATGGCAGAGATTCTGGTGTCAAAGTTCAAACAAGGCTTGGAGCCACCAGTTAAACAAAAAGTGGTAAAAAATTTTGTTTGGAATTAATTTATGAAATGTAGATTTATACATTATTTTATATGGTTAGAAGGTTGGGCTTTTTTTTGAGATACATTAAAGAGAAATTTTTTTGTCCTCTATCATATTTTCTTACCCTTGCCTTATGTTTCAAGCCAGAAACCATGTATTCTATATACATACATAAATGTCCTCACTATATCCCCTAGAAAACGACAGGAGTTCTTTTGGCCGCCCAGCCAGAGAGCGAGATCTGCTATTTCTGTAAGAAACGTGTGTACATCATGGAGAGAATGTGTGCTGAGGGCATCTTCTTCCACCGGGGCTGTCTCAAGTGTGATTTCTGTGAATGTGGACTAAGAGTTAACAACTACAGCTGTGACAGGCTAACAGAAGGAGAAGGTAAGATCTTACTAAACCAATCTGACTCAAGGTCCGTTTTGTTCCTCTTAGAGGATCATTAAAAGCTCTTACAAGACCAATCTCACTCAAGGTCAACAACATCTCTCTTAAAGGATCATTGTAAGTTCTTATAAAGGTCCACAACATCTCTCTTAGAGAATCATTTTAAGTTCTTATAAAGGTCCACAACATCTCTCTTAGAGGATCATTGTAAGATCTTATAAAGGTCCACAACATCTCTTTTAGAGGATCATTGTAAGTTCTTATAAAGGTCCAACAACATCTCTCTTAGAGAACAATTGTAAGATCTTATAAAGGTGAACAACAACTCTCTTAAAGAATCATTGTAAGTTCTTATAAAGGTCCAACAACATCTCTCTTAGAGGATCATTATAAGTTCTTATAAAGGTCCACAACATCTCTCTTAGAGGATCATTATAAGTTCTTATAAAGGTCCAACAACATCTCTCTTAGAGAATCATTGTAAGATCTTATAAAGGTCCAACAACATCTCTCTTAGAGATACATTATAAGTTCTTATAAAGGTCCACAACATCTCTCTTAGAGGATCATTATAAGTTCTTATAAAGGTCCACAACATCTCTCTTAGAGGATCATTATAAGCTCTTATAAAGGTCCACAACATCTCTCTTAGAGGATCATTGTAAGTTCTTATAAAGGTCCAACAACATCTCTCTTAGAGAATCATTGTAAGATCTTACAGAACCAAGATGTTCATTGTGATTTCAGGTTGAAATTTACTTTAGCTGGATCATTTTGATTTAAATTACACAACTATACCCCAAGTAAACTTTGAGACATTGGTTTCGGTTAAAATAAATCTATTGAGGTTAGGATAAAACTGTCAAAATGAATGAAGACTAGACTACTTTTCAAAGCACTTGTATGTGCTCCTCTTTGAACTACTGATTCATTGTTTTCTCTTTTCACAAACTTATATCAAATTCAAAACTTAATAAGGTAGAGATGAAATAGCCTTGTTAATTCCTTTCCTCTGTTTGGTAGTTTTGTGACTGTTTTATTTACATACATGTATATTCTACATTTTTATCTTTCACAGTGAAGTTCTACTGTTTCCGTCATTCTAAGCCTGAGATGAGATTAGGCCGTGCCAAGAGAAAACGAGCATTTGAGGAGGACACATCAAAAGTTAGTAAACTGATACCTAGTAGTCTGTATACATTTCTACGTATTTATGCGATTTTTTAAATTTTATTTTAGTAAATTTGCAGTTTAAGTCGGAACCAGAATTATTTTTAATATCAGTCAAATTTTTTTTTTTTTTTGTTATTTTTTTTTTCAAGGAGAACATACCAAAAATTGTGGAGGATGTTGTTAAGACACCCAAAAAGGAAACAATGGGTGACTCCCCTAAAAAAATACCAGGTATGATGTTTGGTAGAGTTATCTTCAGTTGTGTTAAGAGGATTAATCTAGCTTTGTGTTGGAAAGAATTATCTTCCTTGTAATATTTTGAATGATTATTTAGAGAGTATAGTTCTACAAGAAATGGAAGTTCTGTTTTCCTTACTCAATAAACAGTCATAATTTTGAAATAATTTAGAGATTCTCAATATATACATGATTTAAAAGGAGCATGTAATAAAACAAGTATACTCATGATTATAGGGTACCATTCATTACAAATCAAGAACACCCATAGTGAAGAAATAACAATTTACAAAGTTTAGAATAAATTTAAAAAGGTTTATAATATTTAATATGAATGACTATGTAAAGGGCATTGAAATACTTACATGACTTGTATATTAATTTGTATACTAACTAAAATTACATTGAATTTATTACCTTATCTATTAATTGTTTGCCAATGTATTTCAAATTAACTGTTACAGTAATATAAATTACCTCATTTTTCTACTTTTATATTTAGGGTAAGATGATATAATTTACATTACATTGTTCCATGAGTTATCATTAATGAGTTATCAAACTGTCTAGCAGTTTCCCTGTCTTTGATGGAAATTGATTTATAAAATCACCAAATGCTGTCAATTACACAAACCTCAAAATAATAATTCAATAATTTTTTGGGGGGGAAAGGGGATATAAGAAGAAAAAATATAATTAATAAAATGATTAGTATGTAAAGTATTTTGAATTTATGATACTTGTCAGCAATAAAAAGATGTTACCCCCATTTCTTCATTATAAGTGATAAACACTTGAATTTCGTAAAATTTTGTACGAACAACATGAATTTAAATGTTTTTTCTGACTACACATTTTCAGTCATTAAAAAAGGGAGGAAAGAAATGAAAAGTAAGTAACATGTCACCTGCAATGTCTCCGTGCTCTCTTGGAATGCTTTATGTCAGGCTGATTGGTTAATTTGTTTCCTTATGATTCAACCTTTGTAAGGATCAGGCTGATTGGTTAATTTTCTGTATGACTCAACCTTTGTAAGGGTCTGATTGGTTAATTTTCATTATGACTCAACCTGTGTAAGGATCAGTGTGATTGGTTGATTTTTTATGACTCAACCTGTGTAAGGCTCAGTCTTATTCATTGATTTTTTCTTTAATATGTAACTATTCTGTTAGGCTCTTTCTGATATATTTGTAGTATAGAGTATCAGTAAAATTATTACTTGGAAGGCCATTAAATTTTTTTTTAAATAAATGCTATGAGACTCACATAATGTCATTAATGCCCAAAATATTATACACAACCTTCATCACTAAGCAGAAGCGAATTTTCATGGTAAAAGAATTTAATTGTAGTGCTTTTAACTTGACAATCTTTCTACACAAATGTGACATAACTGTGTATTTTTATTATCAGTGCAACACTAACACTTAAACATTTTACCAAATGCTTCACAGTATGCTTGCCATTTTCAGATTTCAGATACAATAAGTACACTTTACATGTATCTACATAAAGATGTTACATAGTATTAACTCGGGGGAGGAAGGGGGGGGGGGTTAAGGGGTTTGGATGGGTTGTGATAATGAGTGTGGAATATTGTCATGCACATCTTTCTAAATGTACTTTGTTGCATGGTTGCATGAGTGATCAAGAATTTTTTTTATATTGATTTGTGAATAAAATAAAGTATTAATTATGTGGTTGTTCTTCAGATGAGTCCAGTGATGAATCTAGTGACTTAGATGGTGAATTGGGTTTTTATTTTGGTGTATGGTTTTTAAGGTGTTTAGGTGATAAATGATAGGAGTAGAAGAAAGTAGGTCACCTGAAGTAAATGCTTTAAGGGTAGGAAGGGGAATTTTTATGTAGTAAAAAAACCTGTTTGTGTTGTCTGTACATTGTATTGGCGTGATTACAGAGATTTATTACAGAGATTTATTTATTATCTTTATTAAATTGACTTAATTAGACTAAGCAGATAAAACAAGTAGGACTTAGATTTTTTTTTTATTTGTATATTTCTTGTGAATATAGATTATACATCATATTCACTTTCATCATATGATTCAAGAATGAAGATAAACTTAGGAAAAAATATGAATGTTATGGTGTGGTTTCAATCTGTTGATTGAATAAACAGGAAAGAAGAATATACATGTAAAACAAATACAAAACACACAAATCTACCCTTATACCTGTATACATACATTTTCACATAGACTTTTGAGCTTTAATATTGTTTTTAATCTCGTTATATATCATAGAATTAATTTTTTTGCACTCTTTTTATTATCTTTCTGTTGAGTAAATGGAATTTTTTACATGTAGATATAAAGTTTAATGTTTTACAACCATTCACTCAATCACAGAATTTTAAGATTTTCCCCCTTTGCAGCCCCTCTCACTCCTCCCTTGGCCCCTGACACAGATTACATCAAAGCTAAGAAAACTCCTGAGAGAATCGAGTTTGAGAATAGCATTGACGGACTTCCAGAGGAATCGGAGGAAGAATTAACGGAACACAATCTACGAGCCTCGATGTCACGTGACGCCATGTTGGAAGAATTCAGTGACGAGGATCTCTCGGACTCTGACCTTGAGTAAGTATATTTATATCTGACCTTGACCTTGTATCCCTCATTGTGTCAAAAGAAATTTTACTCTGATACTTTATGTTCTTAAGTTCTGATTTTTGTCATTTAAGTTTAATTTTCTACTTTGCTTTATGATATGTTAGCTTTTACATGTAAAGCAAATTCTTGAGGATTATTTAATAGCTAGAATCCCAAATATAAAGCCATATTGAATATGATATACCCTTTGGACATATTGTTTGCTTCATCTGTTTTCCTATAAATCCAACTGTGTTGTAAGACTTAGTATAGAAGACTATGAATTAATACTTTGAGATTCTGAAATGTTATGATAAAACATTTTGTTGCCATGACAACAGTGATCTGGAGTTAGCAGCTATTCTACAGGGATGGTACGATTGTATGAATTGCCTGACACAGTCTTAGAAATCCCTTTTATTTGGTTTAGTGTGATATTTTTAGAAAGTCTCCAGTTTTATTTTTATTAATTATTAAAAAAGGAATGCTGTTTATCCATGAATTTAGAGACTTTGTGTCCATTTTAATGTCTAGTATTTTTTTTTAGAAATAGTTTTTTTAAATGACTGCAACTAATATTCTGATTTAAAAATGCTGATTAGAAATATAAATGTCTAAATAAAAAAATTGAAAGAGTAATTTATATACAGGTTGAGGGAACTGATATTGGAATAAAACAACACACAATTAAAATGAGGTTGTCTGATTATAATTCAATGTATATACAATACATTAAACCAGACTTGAAAGTTGTATGCTTCCTATATTCAAAAAAATTACTTAAGTGCTCATTAATAATATTATAAAGTGCTAAATGATTCTTCAACCTGATACTAGGAAAATAAAGTCTATATTTTGGAATACAATGTAGTTTAAAGGAAATGTTGCATGCAGGTCTGTTCCTGGAATATGATGAAATTTTTAACTCGCTGACAGTTTTATCTCCCTAATTAATTATGCATGATATATGATTCTGTTTGGGTGTCTTTTAATCAAAGATTTTACAAAAAACATTAAAAAGAAATGGATATCAAAATAAAACTCAGTAGGACTTTACCCTCCAAAAATACATTGTTTGGTTTGAATCAGGGGCACATAATCCATACTTGTATCTTGGAGAATTTAACCTTAGGGTAATAAATTTATTGTTGCTTAAAGAAACTAGCTTCATTATAACTTAGCATACTTTGCATGTTGAGAATGAATTTTCAATATTCAATTTCATTCCATTCTTTATATACTGTTAAGTGTCCTGGAGTTCCCCAAAAAATTATAAATTTAAAAAGGGGAAAAAATATGAATATTTTTTTTTCAACATTGACTATCATGTTAATTTTACACTAAATACAAGTTTAAACATTGAATTCAAATAACTTAAAAAAATTAATGATAAAACTGAAGTGTCTTTAAATGCTCATAGAATATTTTATCAATGTTTGCAACTATAAAAAAAACTTGAATTTGAAATGTATTCAAACTTGGGTCTAACAAATTCATAATTAAAAAAACATAATCAGTTCATTGTCTTCTCCAAATCAAAGGCTTGTAAATTATCCCTATCAATTCTATACCAATGACAATGGCTTGTATGATGTAATCTGCGTTTTCTCCCCCACAGCGATGTATTTCTCCTTAGGTATGATATTGACAATAGCTGTCTTGTAGTGTTATTCTGTGTGTATACTCAGAACATTTACATTGTGTATATCACTGTATGACTTCTCTGTCAGTATATCTCTGGAAGGGAATCTATTATCATCACATAAAATGTATCCCTAGTGCTATAAAATGTATTCCTAGTGCTAAATGTATTTCATTTCATTTAAATCAGACGTGTTTCTTGGATAACATATTTTTATTATGTAATGTTTTGACTGAATATCATCGTGACCATGAATATACTTTTTATTTTAAAAAAAAATTAATATTTCATGTTTTCTTGGTTAAAAATATCCTTTTTCAAAAATTGAACTCTTTTTATTATATAACTTTTCAAATTTATCACGTTTTTAAATTATTACTTTCCATAAAAAATTAGACACTTACATGTAAATCATGTAATACCGTATAATCCCTATTAACTGCCCCTACCCTTATTAGCGCCCCCCTAGGTCTTTTTCAATTGTCAGGAAATAAGGGCCCCCTAATTAGAGTGATCGAAATCATCCAGAATCGTATCAAAAGTCCGCCATAATGAAGAAAGTGAAAATGAAAGTTTGTTATTAAGTAACTCATGCATAAAATATTCTTGAAAGTTAAAGTTTTATGAACGACCTAATCATGTATTTCTGAAAGTGAAAGTTATACACACAAGTACAAAATCTGTTCTCCGTGTCTATTCCCTAATTTCCAAGTGGGAAAATGAGTCATATAGCATAATTGTGGTGGATTACTGTAATTTAAAGGAAGATTAGACAATTTTTAGTGGTTTTCTTTTATTTTTTTTTCCAAAAGATTTCTTGAGGTTAAAATATGACATTCAAAATTTTGGCAAGAATATCAAAATAACCGCCCCCTTCCCGCAATTTTCTAAGCGCCCGGGGCGGTTAATAGGGATTATACGGTAATTCTTAAATTTGAATTTTTTTAATTAAAATTTTTTTTCTTTTAATTACCTTTTCATGGAGATTCCATAGCATCTTGATTTATAAAGCTTATATTTTTCCATCAAAATTAGGAGACACAAATAGAAATAAAATAAATTCATTTATTCAGCTTTAAAATGTAAATAAAAAAAAAATGTATTAACAACAAATGTTATAATTTCGATATTTAGATATACAAATTATTTGTAATTACAGTATATCATTTAACCATGAAATAGATATTTACATGTATATGATGTCAAATATTATAACAGGTAGTAGTTACATGTAAATGAATATTGCTTTTTAACCAAACAATTCAGTATAATTAACCATGATTCTAAAAAAAAGTCTTGTCAGTTTATTCATGTTCATTACCTACACATAGACAATAAATCATGCAAGTAAACATAAAAGAAAAACACACCTGTTGGAATTATTTAAATTAATGATCTAGAAAATATTAAATCTATACAATACAAAATTATCGTGCCAGCACGTGTGGAAATTGGAATGACTAATTCATCATATCCAGTATGTGTATTGTTAAGAATAATTGCTAATATGTTTTTGCTAGCTATAGTAATTCTTAAAACAAGCAAAACTGTAAATGTTTATCTTCAAGCACTTATAATTCTGTTTTCTTTTCCGCAAAAAAAAGTTAAAAAAATAGTCTGCTTTTAAATTTCCTTATTGCAAATATCCTTATTTTCTAATTCTTAATTTGTAACTATATTATTGAGTAAGTAAAATGCCAGTTAGAATTAAAAGATTAATTATGTTGTCATGGTAACACAGGTCGAGTGATGACGACGAGTTACAGGAGGCGGTGGAATCGACGTACGGACATAACGTCAGCAAGGACCTGACACTGGAGGAAGCCCTGGCTGTCGTGGAAACACTCAAACGGAAATCTTACGAGAATCTGATGGAGGCCGTGGAACAAGAGGGAGAATCAGAGGACGATACAGGTATTGGATGGGGGGAGATAAACTAAGGGAGAGGGAAATGTTGCAGATAACAAAGCAAGGGTAGAGAGTCAGATAAAGATAATTGTCTGAAGGGTAGAGAGTCAGATAAAGATGTATGTCTGATAGAGACCGTGGAAAAAGAGGTAGAATCAGAGGACGATACAGGTATAGGAAGGGGCGATAAAGGTTTAGGGAAATGTTATAGATAAGAATACAGGTCTGACGGGTCAAAAATTCCATAGATCTGATGGCAGATAATCACACATAAAGATCTATTGGGAGAGGTGTCAGACAATCATGCAGAACTGGGAAGGGGGTATTTAAGAAAAAAATTAAGGCCCGTTGGGGAACAGTCAATAAAACAAAAATGTCTAGAGAAAGGAGTCACATATAGATACAAAAGATATAGTTCTGTAGTGGTGATTGATGAGAAGTGGGATGAGTCAGATGAAGATAACATTTCTTGGGATTGAGTTTGAGGAAGATACTTGAGGATTGAGTCTGAAAGAAAATGCTTTTCTGGTGGGAAATAAGTCTTAAAAGAGGATGCTTATCTTTTTGGGAATAGGTCTGAAATAAGATACAGTTCAGTTGAGGATTGAGTCTGAAATAAGATACAGGTCAGCTGAGGATGGATTCTGAAAGAAGATAAAGGTCTGTTGAAGATTGAGTCTGAAATAAGATACAGGTCTGTTGAGAATTGAGTCTCAAAGAAGATGTATATCTGTTGGGGAATAAGTCTGAAGGAAGATACAGTTCTGTCAAGGATGGATAATGAAATAAGATACATTCTGTTGGGGAATGATTCTGAAAGAAGATACTTATCTGGTAGAGATTGAGTCTGAAAGAAGATACCGAGGGAGGATTGAGTTTGATGTTCTGTTGAGGATCGATTCTGAAAGAAGATACAGTTTTGTGGAGGATGGATTCTGAAAGAAGATGAGTCTGTTGAGGATTGAGTCTGTAAAAAGATGCTTATCTGGTGGGGAATAAGTCTGAAAGAAGATACTTATCTGGTGGGGAATAAGTCTGAAAGAAGATACTTATCTGGTGGGGAATAAGTCTGAAAGAAGATACTTATCTGGTGGGGAATAAGTCTAAAAGAAGATACTTATCTGGTGGGGAATAAGTCTAAAAGAAGATACAGGTCTTTAGTCGAGGGAGGGATGCATGTTTTAAGAAGGGGAAGGGAAAATGCAGGAAGATATGGGTATTTAAGGGAAAAATCTCAAGCTTTATAAGAAGGTTAATGTTTTAAATTGATACATATTTACTATTCACATGTTGCCTTGGGGAATAGGGGTAGGAGGTTAATTACTTCATTGTCTTTAAATATTTGGTGCATTCATTAGTGAAGAAAAACGAAATATTTACTTAGGATTTTTTCTTTGAAGCAAAAACAGACTATTTGAAAGAAGATCATGCATTGTTGAAGATACTAGTACATTGAAAATCTTTTCACCACATTTGTATTGTATGTGTTAAGTGTTGTTTTGTTATTTCTAGACACAGAGTACGAAGCTTCTGAGGTAGACTCTGATTTGGAAGAAATGGAATACGAAGATTCTTCCCCAGACAAACCCAGTAAAGATATTTGTCAGGACGAAAACTTAGTGCAGAATAGTAGTCCTCAGCGGAAAGCCAGGGCCAACTTCTTCACCTCTCCTCCAGAACCACTGAGACTTGACCCGTGGAAGATGTTTGAGAAGACACCAGAGAGGGAGATGAAGAAGACACCAGACAGAGAAGTGAAAAAGGCACCAGACAGAGAGGTGAAGACGGAAGAAGAGGAGGTTGTGGTCAGTGAAGAGGAGGGAGAAAGTAAAGAGGAGGATCTAATGGTGGTGAGTGGCTGATAATCTTCTCAAAACTTGGTTTTATATTAGTTTCATGGACAATTGAACCACTTGATGTTTTAAGGGAAGAAACATTCACACTTATAATTCTCACTTGTTTAACACAGGTGCTGGAAGATGATGTTGAAGATGATCAGGAAGAAGAGGCTGAGGATGATGAAGGTGAGGAAGAGGAACCAGAAGAGGAAGATGATGATGACAAAACAGCGATGAGTCGCCAAATGCAGATGATCCTCGAGGACATTGATCAGAAGTCGTCAGTCAGTGACTCGGGGGATGTTCTCAGATCTTCTGTCAGTGATACTGGTGAAGCAAGGTCCATTGTTAGTGATGCTGATCAGTCGGCTAACGAGGATGATGACGTGTTCCCAGGTGGAGACACACAGCAGGCTGTTCTACAGAGTGTCAGGAATGTGTCCTCGTCTAACTCCAACTCAAGTCAATCCACTAGAGAGGTCAGTAAACTCATCTTTCTCTAACTCAAGTCTATCCACTAGAGAGGACAGTTGTACTCGGTACACTCACCTAACTCTATCAGTACACTCAATGCAACTCTATCTCCAGTTAATCCACTAGAAATCTTTTGTGCAAAATAAACTGAATTTGTGTTATTTGAAGTAAATTTATCATGGAGTGTTTAAATAATACATAAAGCTCATTGACTGGTATATGTTTTGCTATTTAGATGAACTTAAAGGTACATGTTATTCAACATCTATATTTGTATACTGTAGGCTGTTCTGAACAGTGTGAAGAATATGGAGGATTCAGATTTGAAGGAACACAATTTTCAGAAGGTTGATGATCGTTTTGTCACAAAAGGAAGGGGAAGTGCAAGAAAGAAAAAATGTGTTCAGCAAAGGAATTCATTTGGATCTGATTCTAGTTTTACAATATCCACTCCAAGTGAATCCTTGCGATCATCCATAAGTTCTCTTGCTGCAGACATTGAAGTGTTGGAGAATGACGCAGAATCGCCAGACAAGGACATGATCAGGGATTATTGTCTTACACTAAGTCATGCACTCGGAGAAAGCTTCGATGATGAAAATCTAGATGATGTTCCTCAAAGTTATGAGGATACACCTCGAACCATTGGTCAAGAAGAGTTGAGTCCACGTGAAAACCTAGACAACACTCTGATTGAAGAAGAAGCTGAAGTGAATTCTAATGGCAGAAAAAGTAGTTTCTATGAAACTCCCAATGCCAGTGTAAGAGAGGAACAATATTTCTCTGTCAGTGATCACGAGTCTAGTCTCAAGTCGAATACAGCAAGTGCAATATCTAGTGTTGGTGATAGTGATATTATCAGTAGTGATGCTAGGACTACTAGTACAGACAATAAGATGTCTAATGCATCCACGCCATCTTCAGTATCAGATAATCAAGAACTAACAGATAAAAACAGTAATGTTGTGATCACTGAATCACGTAAATCAGTGGAAGGGAAACTGAACAGTGATGGAACTCCCTGGAGAGCCCTGCCTCCTCTCCCAACACTGGCCAGCACCTCAAACTTTGAGAAAAGTTCAAGTGAAAAATCAAAGGTTGTGAAGAAAGAGAAATCCACCGACAAGACAGAGGGAATGAGAAAGCTTCCTGACATTTCTAACCTTAAAAGCAATGTCAACCAGCGAGAATTTCAGAGTAACTTTATGAGGCAGCATCTGGGCTCCCCAAGATCTGAACAACAGGAGATGGCTTCTCCAACAGGAAAGTCTAGTGAGAGTGATTCTGGTAAAAAGACCAAGATCTCTGTGGACCATGCAAAACTGAAGTCCATGAGTAGTCTAGAAGACAGCTCCAGTCAGGGGGAGGAGAAATCCAAGAAAAAGATTGCAGTTGACTTAAAGCTTCGTGAACAAATTAAAACAGAGACTGCAGAGACTAAACAAGGAGTGACTGGAAAAGGCAGCCATATTGATGATATTCCATTCGCAGATGACAGTGATGATGAACCAGCCCAAGAGAAATTCTTTACTCCAGCCACGAGTAAAAAGAAGGAACCAGTCAGAGTGGAGGGTGCTGGGAAGGAAGTGAGAAAGAGGCTGCTTCCGATACCTCCACAGGAAAGTGTCCAGAGCATGCCAAGTATTGACAACATCAAGGAAATCAAGAAAGCTGAAATGGAGAGTGCCAGAGAGAAGGCAAGACAGAGGGCAAGAATGAAGAGTGATGAGGAATTAGGGATAAAGAATGTAGCTTATACACCTAAGGTCAAAGGATTTTTGAAGCGCAGTACCTCAAATACACCAAGTACGAGTGACTTTATATCTGACAGTGATGATCCCAGTAAAGTGTTACACTCCACCCCAGTGGAGAAAGCAGAAGTGCCAAAACCAGAAATCAAATCCAGTGGGAAGACTAAGAAGAGTAAAAAGAAGAGCATGGACATAGATTTGACTCTATCTGAGAGGTCAGACGGGGACATGAGTAAAGAGAAAGTGAAGAAGAAGAAATCCCTGCTTCAAATTCTGAAGCCAGGGAAGGACAAGTCACCTAAAGACCTGAAGGACAAGCGATCATCGTCCAATGACACTCTGGAGGAAAAAACTCCGAAGAAGAAGAAGAAAACTCCAAAGTCTGACAAGAAAAAGAAGAAAATGATGTCAGAATCGGGACTTGAGGGGTTGGATAAAGATCTGAGTGAACTGAATTTACAGGGAATGAAGGAGAGATTTACTCTGGAGAAGAGACACACACCAACCCGGAGGTATGCTGTCAGGAAGACTATTCCACCCAAAGCTGATCGTAAGTACCAAGGGGGAATTCAGACATTTATAGCGAAAGCAGGGAAATCAGCTTAACTTCAGATATGTATTTTTTGGTACATTTGTTGCTTCAAAGTACAGCATGCTTTCACAATCCTGATTTAAAACACTTAAACAGTTGTGGTAAAACATTGATCACAGATGATTTCTTCCTGAGGTGCAAGGAACTTGTACTGAACATGTTTTCAAGCCTAACTTTATTGTGTTTGACAATATCTAAAAAAATATTATTTTTCAGTGGATGAGTTTTCCGACTCAGATGACAGTAAAATGGACACACTGAAGAAATCAAAGGTAAATGTCTCATTGATCTCTTGCAAGTCAATTAAATATTCTTGTTGTATTCAGTGGCTTTGACTCCTGTTGTCAAAATGTGTCACAACATTCTCATAGAATTTCCATAATGTTGCATTGTATATCTTTCAGGATCGTCGTACCATGTCTGAGGATGAACTTAACTATCGTATAGCAAAACGTGTACAATCAGCAGCCAAGAAACACATGAAGCAGCAGGAGCAGAAGCGACTGAGAATGGCTCAGGAAATCCAACGACAGCTGGAGGAGGTGGACGTCAAACAGAAGGAGCTGGAGGAAAGAGGGGTCATTGTAGAACGGGCACTCAGAGGGGAGGGACAGGGTAAGACAGAACAGGGTACTCAGAGGGGAGGGGCAAAGTAATAATCAGAGGGAAGGGACAAGGTAAGACAGGGTGCTCAGAGGGGAGGGACAGGGCAAGACAGCACAGGGTACTCAGAGGGGAGGGACAGGGTAAGACAGCACAGGGTACTCAGAGGGGAGGGACAGGGTAAGACAGCACAGGGTACTCAGAGGGGAGGGGCAAAGTAATAATCAAAGGGAAGGGACAAGGTAAGACATGATGCTCAGAGGGGAGGGGCAAGGTGAGAAAGCACATGGCAATCAGAGGGGAGAGGCAAGGTAAGACAGGGCACTCAGAGAGGAAGGCAAGGTAAGACAGGGGCACTCAGAGGGGAGGGGCAAGGTAAGACAGGGGCATTCAGAGAGGATGTCAAGGTAAGACAGGGGTATTCAGAGATGAAGGCAAGGTAAGACAGGACACTCAGAGGGGAGGGGCAAGGTAAGACAGCACAAGGTACTCAACAGGGAGGGGCAAGGTAAGACAGGGCAATCACAGGGGAGGGGCAAGGTAAGACAGGGCAATCACAGGGGAGGGACAAGGTAAGACAGGGCAATCAGAGGGGGGGCAAGGTAAGACAGCACAAGATACTCAACAGGGAGGGACAAGATAAGACAGGGTGCTCAGAGGGGAGGGGATAGGTAAGACAGGACTCTCAGAGGGGAGAGGCAAGGTAAGGCAGGACTCTCAGAGGGGAGCGGCAAGGTAAGACAGGACTCTCAGAGGGGAGGGGCAAGGTAAGAGAATGGGGGCACTTGACAAGGTAAAAGTACATAGGAATGGGGCATGCCTAATGTGCAGACGCACTAGAAAGGAGGTTCAAGGTTTAGAGTACAAAGGCAAAGGAACAAGATAAGAAAACGGGGCATTGAACAACATTTTTCTGATGAATAACCAGAAAATAACTCTTTCAGAGTAGGTTCATCCCCAAGAAATACTTAATCCTACATCCTACATAAACCATATTTGCATTCCTACATAGATTTTACTTTAAAACAATGATGCAAGATTAGCCTCATTTTTCCAATACCATTTGTGAAGGGAAGCTTTGTAATTTAAATCAATAAATGTAGCTATAGAAGTATTCTTTTTTTTCTTTTTGTAGATGCTGGTAAAGAGGAGTCTGAACTAATGCAGGAATGGTTCACTCTGGTGTATGAGAAGAATGCTCTAGTGAGATACGAGTCTGAGCTCATGGTCAAGTATGTCCTGTACATATTCTCAATAATAAAATTACTAGCTCTACCTTTAATTGTTGTGTAGGGTATGTCTGACATTCAGAAATAATTAAAAAACCTGTTTTGTATTTGTACTATCTTATGTGCATTACTAGTGTTGGATATCAATTACCTGAAAGCAATGTAAACTTTTATACCAAAATTTTTATAAATTTAAGCATTGAAGTGTAAATGGATTTAAACTCTCAGTTTAAGAGAATTTTTTTCCTTTCTTTGCTACTAAGTTTAATTTGATGGTAGATAAGTATAATGTGAGTGTTAATTTATTACACTGTTACCTGATACATTTGTCTTCCACACTTCAGTGCCCAGCACATGTTACATGATACATTTGTTTTCACACTTCAGTGCCCAGTACATGGAGCTGGAGGACAGACATGGTCGACTGGAGCAGGAACTCAGAGAGAAGATGTCCGTTGACAGTGAGTGTTCTAGTCTTCTGAATGTTTACCTTCCCCATCTTCCCAAATAGGGCCTCAGTAGACCCCTAACATGTGGACTTAACTGACTCCAAATCTTATCTACTAATTAAGTTCATGAGATTTATTCGTATGAAGGCATGTTTAAGAATTTTAATTTATAAGAATATATAATGAATAACTCATGGGAATATTTGGTAGCTTTTTTGTAGAATGTCTATGATTATGAACATGTACATAGCTTTGTGTGAACTCAAACTTAGATTGCAGTTTAAATGTCCTTGACCTGCATTTTGATGCTTCAGATGATGGTGATAGTGATGAAGAAATGTCTCTGTCAGAACTCCTCAAAATCTATTGCAATACTTATGGTATTATATTTCATTACCCTCTGGTGGATCCTTAAATACAAAATTATCCTTTTTACTTCCAAGTCCTGGCCAAAAGTCCTGTATCAAAACCCCCACAAAAATATCATCACTTTCCACGTGTCATTCACTAGTGACATTAACTTTGTGAATTGCCAATATATTATTTTGCTTTGGATTTTCCTGGATGACAATGATTGAACATAAATGACTCTTCCCTTCATTTCGCCAAAACCCTTGAAAGCTTATATTAAAACCTTGCTTCTATGAAAGGCATTTGCTTATATTCAAATTAATAATATTTTTATTTGTTCTCCATGGAAATACATGTATGAAGCTTAAATTTTAAATTGATATGTAATTAACATTGGTTAGTCAATTAAGAATCATTTTCCTCACCTGATCTCTTAAAGTTTCACCTATATAAATAGGTGACTGTGTGGTTTTGGACATTAAACTTGAGTCAGAATGTAGATTTATAACTTTGTGTCATGTGATTTAGGTACATTGACAAATAGTGGCAAACTGAAGACCTTGTCAGAACTTCTCAGAACTAGCTCTAGACATGGTATATCATTCTGTGATGAAATGTTGTGTGGCTTAGTGGAGACTCTTGCACACATATTTGGCTAAAACCTTTTTTTGGTAGAGCGCTATGTTTGCAAAGTAGTTTTCTTTAATTCCATTCTTCTTTTAAGATAAAGATAATTTATTGTTAATCATGCTAATTATATGATGTAAATAACACTCTAAAAATATTCTTTAAACTCATTTCCCCCCAATAAATTTGCCTTATGAAAGTGTAGAAAGAAAATTTAGAGTAGGGTGTTACTTATGGTAGATGCATGGATAAAAATGTTTTGAGATTTCTTTAAAATTTGGTTTAAAAAATTTGAGAAATATTTCTAATTAAAAAGCAATAACCATTCTGATGGTTATTTTTATGAAACATGAACACAGGAATTTTAAATTCATTTTTGCCTTTGTCTTTATCAAAACACTTCAAGATATGTTTGGTGTGAATCAGGGAAATCCACTTTTCTCTTTTTTGTTTCACTTATTTGGAAAATACAATACTTACACTGTCATATGCATGACAAAGGTGTCGGATTTTTGAAGGCTTCACATTGAATTTGAATTCATATATTTTCCCAAGATATTGTTCAGTCTCTTTTCATAAAGGATATTCTTTAATTCATTGTGAAATTAAAAATGGCAAAAAGGTTTCATATTATTATGCCTACAGAAATTGAAATTCATAATGTTTAAAATGGAAAAATTTCTTTAAGAACACAACTTTGAAGGTAGCACAAGTGTTAAGATTCTGAGGAAAATAAATTTTTGAAATCTTCTCTTGCTTCATGATCATTACTTATGAAACACAAACAACAAAACAAACTATAATTATTGGTTTCAAAACTGACAACTAATCAAATACATGAATTTATAACTTTAACAGTATTAAAATCATTTAAAATGAATTTCAAACAATTTTAGTATTTGATTTTAAATTTGGTAAGTAGATTTTACTATGACATGCTTCAAACTTTTCTAATGGTATGAAATCGTATTTCATTTGACCAGTCTCAGCATGTTTTTCTTTATTATTTATTTTTATTGCATTTTTATTTGTTTTACCGCTTTTTTATGGTAGAGAATGGCATGCTTTATTTTTAACTTCCTTTGTAACTAAACCTTTATCAGATTCTGAGAAAACTCCAGCTCAAGCGGCCGAAGAAAAGCGAATCCTCGATGAACTTTTGGAGGTCGTCGAGGAGAGAGATAAATTAGTAGCTATGTTAGAGGAAGAACGAGTCAGGTAAGGTTAAAGGTCACGTTGATAGAGAAAGGTCATATCCACTATTCATCAAGGTAAACAGTTGAAGTATATAAAGGGATGAATTTCTTAGAGCTTTCCTAAGAATAAACTATATGAATACTGTGTGATTTCATTATTTAATTTGCTTAATTTGCTTTTTTGTTTTTAAAGTGATTTTTTAAGGATAATTATCAATCTTGTGTAACAGGAAAATTTGGCAAAGGACTTTCAATATCACTTACAAATATCACATTAATTTTAATTTGTTTCACATATTTAAAAAAAAAAACAAGTAAAAAACCTCAATCTAAATATTTCTTTCAATATCAAATGAATGCATCTTAACTTTAAATAATTACATGTAACCTGTACATGAATTATTATGTTGTCCACTCTATTTATGAATTGCTGTAAAGGGATGTTGAAATAAATACATAATGCATGTTTTATCATTTTTAACTCAATTACTATGATTTGATTTGATTATACTATTGACTTTTTTTATACTTGTATGTAAAAAATCCCTGATAAACACATGTAGATAATGGTGATCTCTGCAAAATTAGAGAAATAATGGCATGTTTGTATACTTAGATGTATTGATAAATCTTAACTGCATTCTCTTTCTCCTGTTTTCAGAGAGCGAGAAGAAGACCGAGATCTAGAGGCCATCATGAATGCCAAGGGGTACAGCCTCGCCCCCACCGACTACGCCCAGAAAATCAAATTCTCCTCCAAAGTCTTCCCCCTCTCCTGCTAGAGATACCCTCATCACTGTCACAGTCAGCTTCATGTGTATTTCAAAGTCAGAATACATGTATATATCCTGTCAACTGACAGACAGGGTACATGTATATATCCTGTAAACTGACAGACAGGGTATATTCATATAATTATCCAGTTTTAGTCTGCCTCACAAGCTGCTTCCTTAAAGCTGCCTAGTTTTACCCTGGGCACCAATCAAACTAGGACATTTATTTAATATGTTTGTCCTCTGGGAGGACAATAATAGCAACTGATCACAAAGTGATGTTTTTTTTCTATGACCCACATTAAAATTGCTGTCAGTATCTTTAAAGACTAAAAGCTTTATCACATTATATATAATCATAGTATGTCTACATGTCTGTACTATTACCTGTTGGAGCTGCAGTGCTTGTTACATGTTTATTTTATTTTCATTTCAGCATTATAGTTTTCAATGCCATTTTGAAGGGTATAATTAAATGTGCATGGACTTGCAATGCTTAATGTAGAATCATGATGATATTATTAGGTCATGTTATTTTTTATGCATACAATGTTTATGGCTATGTGACTAGCAGTATGTCATTGGTATGATAAAGTTTTAATTTTCTATGCGATCTACCCTGATCTTCTGTCTATGAGAGTGATTTTTTTGTTTGATCTATTCAGATCTTTTAAAGAATTTATTTATTTGATATTTAATTATTATTATATATGTATTATTAATTACACAGCAAGTTAACAGTTAATGAAGTTTGTAAATAAGAATTGTAAATTAAGTTGTTGAACAATCAAACATGTTTACTGTCTCGGAAACATTGTTTACTGAGTTACCATGGTGATGGAGTAGGCCAGTTATAGAAAAATATAGAAAAGGGAAAACTGAATCTCTTGTGTCCACTAGTCAAAGGTTTCCTCTCTGAAATAAATGTTTTACATGAAAAAAGTTACCCTGGCATTTACATGTACATCTTAAAATTTACCCTGATCATAATGTGATAGATTTTATCGAGACGGTTTAAAAATCAATAGCTAAAGGATATTATATAAAAATTGTTCTGCTGTTCAATATCTAAAAGTCACATTCACAAGTTACTGTTATTTCACTCAAATATATTCTATAGATTGCATTAACACTTCCATTGGATGATACATTTTTACAATTTTTTTATTTACATAATATATATATTAATTTTATAAGTAGTCAGTATAAATTGAAAATGGTCAGAATTAGTGTTTGGTTTGAAAACGCCTCCATGTCAAAATTTAGAAAATCTTAACTAAAAATGTTAATTAAGTATGTAATACATGCTTACTGGATCTGGAAAATTGTTAGATAATTACTATTACATGTACCTCTACCCACCTCACAAGTAGCATCAAAATCAACTAATTCACTAATGACACAGCAAAGTTAAATGAATATTATTTAAATTATCATTAATTTTGCTAAGAATGTACTTAGGTGCTAAGAATCATTTATTTTTTACAATGCTTTAAAAGGGAGGACATACAATGCACATCACATGCATTATTTCAAAATAGGCACTTCAAGCATGCATACAAATAAATATAAAACACTTGAAAGGAGGAGATAAGATAATATTTACATGTAGATTTAAATTATCAGTCTTGAACAATTTGTCTGCATCACATCAAGGAAAATATGTTCATTTTGAAAAGTTACTCATATTGTATAATAATTAAGCTACATTTTTAGAGTTGGAGCTTGTCATGATAAGAAAGTGGAGTCACACTATTATGTTTAGTTATTTAATGTCATAGATTTGATATATAATGATATTATTTTACAAATGTATGTATTTTAGGGCAAAGGGTTCTATTTAATATATAGTTGTGCTCATTCAAGTCGTTTTTTGGAAGAAATTCATTGTCTGCACAACCACTTGGAGTAGAATTTTGAGAAAAATATTCATTAAAACAATAACAAATTATTCAGAAAAAGTTATGTGTATATGTTGCATGTGAGGGTATTTATGAGATCAAAAAGTATGTCGGTTTTCTGCTAAATGATATATTATATCGTAATGGGGAATCCTTGTTTTAACACTGCTATTATCAATTCCTATTCTTTGATTTTTTTTTTTTCGCTTAAAATATATTTTGATTACTTGCATGTAGTTGTGGCACAAGAAATTTCCAATACATAGCTTTTGATAGCTTTCTCAATGTCAAAATCTTTGTTTTAATGTTTTGACCAGTTATCTACTCCTTATCTCTTATTTATCTGCCTTTAAATAGGAAAAAATTAAAGCACTAAATTCTCGGGAAAACATCGCAGCCATAAATTCTGAAAATTGAATTAAGGTAGACTTTTCAGAACTTTGAGAAAATTTTTATAAGACTATTCTTTGTAGGTATAAGTATACATGTGATGAGTGACCAAGATAAATGTTATTGAATAAATATTATTGAAGCAGTATTTAATTAAAATGATTCCTCTTCATTACTTAATTTTAAGAGACAAAATCTCATTCAAGAGAAGAATTATATCAATCATGATTATAATTTATCATTAATTTAGATAATTTTTATTACACAAGAAAAACCTCCTCAATTAAAATATTTAATACATTTTTTTTTTCCTTTTTCAAAAGAAATATCTTGAACAAATAAAATTTTACTGCAATAAAAAAGCATACTAGTATTATTCATTTTAAATTTATTTTCTGGTTGTATTTCACTTTTTTTTTATGTCAGGGTTGTGAAACCGTTTACTTATTTATCAGTCAGTATTCTAAATATTAGTTTTTTCTTCTAAACAGATTAAATGGCAAATGCATATTTATTTCAGTCATTGTTGGAAATCCATAGGCTGACAGTAAGAGTTTTTGTTTATGTTGTGTTATATTTATTGATAACTTATTTTGTTCTCCCTGCTTTATGATGTAGGTGACCCCTGCAATGTCTTCAGTTTAAAATATAAACCTTGTTGAGCTTGGCGTTTTGTTTAGTGAAACAGTGTATGCAAATAATATGAGCAAACAGAATAAATGCTGATTACTATACATCATGTTCATTTTTTTTCTTTTTAGAAGGCATTGGTATTGTTACAATATTTTTCTTGTGGTTTTCTTTAAATCTCTTTCATTTTTTGACAGAGTTCTCACGTCTACATTTAAAGTTTGTTATTGTCCAAGTTCTGACCAAAATGTTTCCTTGTTTATTAATCTGGTGTTCGTTGAATATCATAGCCACTACGTAAGGGAAGGATCTTGTATAATATGCTAGCCTTAAGGTAGGATTCTTCTCATATTTCTTGTGTTTAAAAATTAATGAAATTCTCGCAAAATCAAGAAGACAACATCAGTAAGTGATGATATCAATGAGATTAAATTTGACCGTTTTATATTAGTGGCAAGGTCAGGTTAAGGTCATTATCTTTTTCCTTGACATTATGAATGAAAAAATACTGTTGCCAATCATGTGATGCCTACTTCTATTTCAAAAGTTTAAAGATCGTTCTTTTTGAATAAAAAGATATTACTATATCGGGTCTAAAGCATGAAATTACTAAATTTACATAAATAATTTAATTAAACTGGATATTGGCTAATCCGAATTATCTGTTTTTCTTAATTTTTTTAAGGAACTATTAGTTATTTTCATATGCTTCCTACATTTAACTTTTTCCTATTTTCACATATAATAGAGCAGTTCTAATAAATCTACAAAATGATACAAAAACAAAAAGTTTTAATCCTTTACTAACAGAGAAAAAAATATACTTTTTATGTTTTTTTGGGGCTTAAATCTGTACTTTGATTGAAGGCGTTTAAAAGCTTACATAGTTCTAGTTTGTTTGGAAAATCATACTAATTTGATATATTTGAAAGTTTAGTCCCTAAGTTTTAATTTAACTTACATTTGAAAATTTCTTGAAGTCTTTGATTGTGTAAAAATCATAATTAAATTCATTGTTCTATTATAATTTTGAGAGGCAGAAAATAAGATATTTTCATATGCCACCAATCCGCCCAAAAAATAGTCCCTGCTAGTTTTCAAACGCAGTTTACCATTTCTGTTTAAAAATGTACAATTGTGATGAGGAAAGAAAAAATATGGGCTTTTAAATCCCTTACAACTAAATATATAAGACATATAATATGGGCTTTTAAATCCCTTACAACTAAATATATAAGACATATAAGTATATATAAATGTACTTTGTTTCATCTAGTCAGAAACCAGAGAAGAATCCTACCTTAATTCTACATAGGGAAATCTAGCGTTAATATTTTGTACTAAGTATCAAATCGAAGATGGCCTCCTAAGTAACTTAATCGGATCAGATACGTTGTTTTCTCCATCATTATGAACTTTTCGAATAATTTATTTATCATATATATATTTTCTCTTGAATTTGGTTTACTTTTGTTTCGATACCTAGTTATAATATAATTATCCAAAATCTTAACATCTACCGGCTGAGTGAGCTAGATATCAAGCACCATGCTAGATAAGCCGCAATTACTCAGTATATTGAACACGGTCCAGGTGTATGATTTTTAAGTTTTACTACAAGAACATCATACATAAATACGCATCGTAAAAATTCAAATTTAATGGCTGTTGGACTATTTCCTCTAATTATCTCCAGTATTAATTGATTTGCTCCAATTAGCTATTCAAGTTGGAATGCTTCATCTTAGGCAACAGGATGTGCCAGTATTAAATTGGGTGCGTATCATTACCGCTGCATATTCAAAATTTTCATTACCGCTACATAGTCAATACCGCTACAAAAAACCTTACATTACCGCTACATAAAAAGTATACATTACCGCTACATTGCCTCTTTCGTTAACCAGCCACAAATACGTGTACAGTACAACCTATTAATTCATAAGACCAAATTTCCCCAGCTCACTACGGAGTGTTGAAAGTAGGAATTTAAGCAGGATGTTTTTTATTATTAAAATCAATTTTATTTCATAAATCACCAAAAAAAAAAAAAAAATTAAATCAAGCACTGTTCATAGATGAAATTCTAAGCTTCGTCAAATGTTTTTTACACTTTCGCTAAAGCCTTGAAAGCCATTTGCTTGACATATTGTTGTTTTCGAAATTTATGACCATCGATAAGTAAGCCGGTATTCCCGATTTGTAATAATTTTCTCAATTGTTGCCATAATGTTCAGATGACGCCTAATTATTAAATTTCGACTGCAGAGTTATTGATATAAATATACTGAGTACTCAATCTGATTAGAAAGTGAGTGAATTCTGTTGATTAGAACTCACATACCGAACCATACCTGGCTAAATCGATATGTAGCGGTAATGAGTTGTTTTGGGCTGATTCAAAATGTAGCGGTAATGAATTGTTTTTGGCCGGGAAAATATAGCGGTAATGATCGGTCAAAAATCTGAATAAATGTAGCGGTAATGAGTTGAAATTTTTGGCAATGTAGTGGTAATGTTGACCTCCCATTAAAATCTTTAAAATAAGAGATAATTTTGCTGCAGTCTTTACATGTGTTTTAATTGAAGATGTTATTTCTATGTCCACTAAGACTTGGACAGGTTCCTGTATTTCCTCTTTCTTATAGCTGGACCTTAGTGATAACAACAGCAGCCTAATATGTAATTTTCTAAACTCTTTTCTCTTTTCACAATTCTCAGAATCCAATTAAGACATGTCGTTTTTCTCATATCCATTTGATGTTTAATCTATCTTTTCCCGCCAAGAACAAACCTCCGTCATCAAAGACACTATTTTTATCAATGTGACGGGAGCAATTACAGTTTGTAATAAAACGTTTGGGTTATCTCAACGTGTAGAGTGCATAACGGATGTTTCTGTTTTTGCTTTAGGTTTTTGGTTATGTAGGGTGAAATTTTTGTCGCCAATTTTAAAATCGGATTTAGGCGGATAATCTACAACACGATGACTGGACTTTGAGTGTTTGTAGGTAGTAGCTATAGCACAATACTTGTTCCAGGTTCTGATATGTTTCAGTCTAGTCTTATGTAAGACTTCATTTTAATTCACCCCTTAAAAATTAAAACATAGTCTAATGTAAGTCTCTGTCTTCAAAGAAACCTTTAAACTTTGTCTAGCATCTTAATGCATCCTTTAAAATTAGTCTTCCTCTTCAGCGTTTTACATGAAAGCATGTCCGACCAAACCAGTAAAGTAAATGTGTGATGCATGCAGTCAATTAAAATGTAGGCGATTGATTGGTCGTGTTGATAAAATTACTGTTAAACCCCCTTTTCAATCTTTCAAAAATGTAATAAAAAAATACTTTTTAAGAAATTTTCCTTATTGTCTGACAGCCATCGCTGTAAAAAGAAAAAAAATCACCGCAAGCCACATTTGCTCTTTTTAGACATGGTTGTTATAGACAAGTCGCAGTCGAAACTACTGTCGTTTGCGTATCAATATATATGGTATAAACAGTTATATATGGTATAATTTCAAATTATTATTTTTTTTTTATCATCAGTAACTATTTATTTATGTTTGTTGAATTTACTTTAAGGCGTATAATAATTGATTATCAAGATTAATCCTAATTAAACTTGGATCCTTCATGAAAAGTCTGTTGTTGTAACACAAAAAAATGATGTCTTTAAACAAAATGATGTCTATATTAAATATGATTCAAACGTTACCCAATTAAAATTATCACTTATAAGAAGTAAATCTACAGGTTTGAAATGGGATTTTGATTTTATGGTCAGGGCTAGTAAAAATATGGGAAGTAGCCCGGCTAAGAATAACCAGCTGGCGTTTGACGTGGCCCACACAGAGCTGGGCATCAGTCCATTGATGACCGGTCAGGAAATGTCCACCTGCTCCTGTCCAGACAAACTGACCATGGTCAGCTATCTCTCCCAGTCCTATCTAATTCCACAAAATCTAATGATACATTTACCGATTCTGTATACAAATCACTCGAACACTCCCTATTTTACTTTTAGATTTGACATTTCAGGCTTCCCATAACAAAATCTGGACACTGCCTTTCTTTTTATGATATCAAGAGGTACCCAGTTCTTAATTATAGCTACTACTCCTGTCACACTGAACAGAGACATATATGTCTCTGCACTGAATAAAACTAAACTTTCATATCTTTCACATTTATCACAAGGCTATCAAATAATGTTACCTCACTAAAATAATTACAGGGTGGGTATACTTTTATCTAGTCCCCTACCGGTGAAACGCCAGGGGACTTGAGGTTTCCTCTGTGTCTATCCATCCCTCTAGCTGTCCGCACGTCTCTCTAGCTGTCTGTCAATCAGTGTGTCTAGCTTGATTTACCACACTTTTCTCTTGATGCTTGCAGATATTAAGCTGATTTTTGTATGTGAGTTTTTGTACGTTAGTGTATTTTGATGAGTTACAAATCAAGTCTGATTTACGTTCAGCTTCAATAATTTCTGACGGAATTACGACCTTTTAAATTTTTAAGGGTTTTCCGCAATTTTTTCTCTTAACTCTTGCTGATTCTAGATATGTGACTTTACCTTGATGAGTAATAGATGTATCTTGCATTTGCTTCGCTTCATTTTTTGAAGGAATTATGCATGTTATGATATTTTCAATTTTGAACGGGAAGCAGAATACTCTTTCCGATAGGAGACAACTATTGCTAATGCAATGCTTTCAGAATGTTTGTTTCAATTAATATTAATTAAAGTCATAGGATTAAAGCCTACAAATATAAATTCAGTTTATAAAAAGGTATCTATTTGTGCACATCTATATATTCGATAAATTTCTTCATAGTACGCCTTAATACTGGTGATTGCTGAAGGTTACTTTTCAACCCAGTTCATAAATAAACATTTATTGGTACAATAAATTGTTATATATGCAAAATTTTATATTTCTTGTAACTTTTATAATATATCATTTCATCGTTTCCCTTTCGGGTGCCCCTTGCATTGACAGCTAGATTTTAAGCAAAAAAAGCTCCGATTAGCAAGAACTGTCTTGTCTCATTATCAGGAAAATTTTATGGATATAAATGCACAATGTTCACCTGGAAGATCATGCGCAGATGTAAAGTATTTTGTCTACAATGTTGGATCTCAGTCAATCAGAGAACTAGGAACAATTCATTTATATAACAAAGAATTATTTTCAGAATCCAGCTTTATTTATTTTGAAAATGTAATCTTGTCATAAAAATATTTTTAGATGAACAGTGTTTATTCTAATCGGCATTGCAAAAATCTATAATTTTGATATGATTTTTTTTTCAATTATAAACACGAACCCAGAACTTAAATTTGTATGCTGCAAACACTTCATATTCATAAGTATTGATCTTCTACAATTTATACATTTCAGAATATTGATAGTAACTGTGTTTCTTCTAAAAATCAACATAAATTCAAAACATCATATAAAATAAATGTATTCCTCGTACTTATTTATTAGTCCTCAATAAAACATCCTTGACTTTTAGCTCTCAATGCACACCTTAATCTAATGCACAATTTTACATATATCTGATTTTCCTCACTTTAACACTAATATACTCAGCCACAAAGAGGTTATCATTGGTGTCTACACATAAACCCCATGGAATCTTTAGATCACAGCTGTCAATGTAACGGAGGAATTGTCCATTCTGATTTAGGATGTGGATACAGTGGTTGTTACGGTCCGCTGTCAGGATCTGACTCTGGCTGTCTGTTGTGATGCCGACTGGATCAAATGATCCCTTGATAGTAGAAGAATGACCAGTGTATCTAAATCGGAGTTTCCCTGCCTGATTAACCACCACTATGGCTTTGGCTCCATAGTCAGACACACAGATATCAAGATTTCTGTTCTCACTGATGTATTTAAGATTACCAGATGAATATAGAGGTTTACCTTCACTATCAAACTGAATGGTTTGTTTCTCTGTGGTCCCAGAGTAACGGACAACTTTTGAATGTTCTCCATCATCACTGTTCATGGTAACCAGGAGGTCACCAGAGGAGGTACTACAGACAAAATAAGGTATCCACCCCTGTTGTTTGAACACTTCCTGTATCTGTTTATCCTTCACAATGTTTACAGTACTTGTATCAGTGTCAGTATAAACTAGATCTCCACTTTTTGTCACTGCTATGTCACGTGGCTCATATTCTGACTTGGTTTGGATTGACTTCAGTTCTGTACCCTGGAGGTCGTAGAGTTTCATGATTTTGTCTTGTCCACTCGTCCAAAATTCTTCCTCACTGAGACATGTTACACTGTATAGTCTTTGATGCCCAGTGTTTATGATGGTGATGAGTTCTGGTTCATCAAGCAGTGGTATGATTGTGAAGCCATTTTCTTCTGTTGTAATGGATAATGCTGACAGAGAACCAAACATTTGATGAAGTTGTTCTGTGTTGATCGTCTGAGGATAGAAACTTGGTAATGAAACTTTGAGGTCTTGGGGTAAATGTCTGAACTCTGCATTTCTCGATTTATATACAGAGACTAAGGAAATGTCATTGGATTCCAGAATTTTCTTCAGATCAACAATACTCTGTTTCACCTCTTCAGTAATCTGTTTGATTTCTTTTTCCCGTTTATGTAGAGCATCCAGGTGTTGCTTTTTCATTTCATCAATTTCAGATTTCTGTTTGTTGACAATTATGTTAATTTCTCTGTGCCAGTTTTCTCCTTGTTTGGTGACAGCTGTAGTCAATTTCCTATAGTGTGTTTCCAAGTTGTCTTTTTTGGTTTTTATGCCTGATGCAATTTCTTTATATTTTGGGAAAATTCTACTCTCAAATTCTTTCAGTTCTTTTTTCATATTTCTAGTTTTTGTTTTGGCGCTGAGTGTTTGTAAAACATCTGATAAATGATGTCCTTTATGTTTACCCGAGGAGATACAAGTAGAACAGACAGGAATGTCACATTGCTCACAATAAAGTTCACAGTTCTTGGAATGCTTGAGACATTTTGGATTGCTAGGAGTTGAGGTTCTTTCTTTATATGGCACAACTCTATGTTTCTTGGCTGAATCAGAGAGATGCTCTCCTACACAGGCCTTACACAGGTTGACATGGCAAAGCTCGCAATGACTTTGCACTGCATGTCTCTCACAGAGGTCACATCTTAGGATGTCTTGGGCGCAATACCGGGGATCCATTAATGACGTTTTGGAAAAATCCGCATATAACACTACAATAACGAATGAACATTGAGAAAGAGTGAAATAAACAGAGTGTTTGTTAGAGAGATGTTTTATCTCCATGTCTTAAAGTTTATTCTTGTGGAAAACTGTTTACCCTTTCCATCTGGGTGGAAAAAAACACGCGTGATGTACACTTATAAGAATGTCGTCCACTCTCGTACATACCAGTCAGGCTTAGACAGTGGCCGTTTAATTGTCATTTAAATAATGCCTGTAATCGTTGCAGCGTATTGTAGACCAGAAGTTTTAGATTACATATGTTTTTGTTTTTGATTGTATCTAGGTCAAATAAAATTACTTGTGGGGTTCCCCAAAGGAGCATTTTAGGCCCTCTTTTGTTTTTATGCTATGTTAATGATATGTCCATCAGTATAGATACAGACTGCAAACTCATTCTTTATGCTGATGATAGTGCCATTCTATACTCACACAGAGACCCTAACGTTATCTCAAACAAACTTGGGAAGGTGTTAGAGAAGTGTTCCGAGTGGCTAATAGATAATAAGTTATCCCTCCATCTTGGAAAAACAGAGTCTATCCTGTTTGGCCCTAGTCGCAAATTGAAAAATGAAGGTCAATTTGAGGTTAAATGTAACGATCATATTATCAAATCCAGTGAGCCTGTTAAGTATCTAGGTATTACAATTGACAAATTTCTAAAATGTAACCTAATACCAGATGAGATTGTGGCCAAGGTCAATTCTAGACTGAAGTTTCTATATAGAAATGGGAAATGGTTAGATAAAAGATCCAGGTTAACATTAGCATCTGCACTTATTCAGTGCTATTTCGATTACAGTTCATCAGCATGGTATGAAAGTTTGTCCAAATCTCTCAAAAATAAGTTACAGGTTCTTCAAAACAAAACAGTAAGATTTATCTTAGATTTGAGTCCTAGAGCTAGGATCAATTGTGATATTTTAGATTCAATAAACACACTACGTGTATCAGATCGTGTAAAACAATTAAGACTAAATCATGTCTTCAACATCAATCATAGCCTAGCACCGAATTATCTAAATGAGAAATTTAATAGGAATAATAATGCTCCTAGGGGAGCATCCAATTTTAATTATCATGTACCCAGGGTTGGAGCATACAATGATTCAAATTTTTATTATCAAGCCATTTTAAACTGGAATTCTCTTCCATTGGAAGTAAAAACTATAGCCAACAGAGCTAGTTTTAAATCTGCTGTCAAGTTGCATCTTACACAAGAAGCTCGAAGGAGGGAAGAAAGTATTTATATATAATATTTTTATAAGGTTATGAAACTTTTAAAATAATTTGTATTAACCTAAAAATGTGAATAAATAGATATATGTCAAATTGTTTTATTCAGGCTAGGAAAATTATGTTATCCTCAATTTTATTTTTTATCTTGTCTATGCTGTCTTAGCCATGTATAATCAACTTGTACCATCTTAGGACCCCATTGGAAATAAGCATGTTTTATAAATTGCTTTCATGGGTTATCCTAGGCAAAGATTGATTGAAAATATGTTAATTTGTGTTGCATGTGATAAGATCTGGTTCTGAGATCAGTATAAACCTGTGATAATGATAACTGTGATAATACCTGGAGTGATTTTTTTTAATGTGATAGCTACATGTATGTGCTAGAACTTTTAAGCGATCCCTAATTGATTTATGTATATAATTTGTATTATGATTTGTAATGATGTTGACTCTTTGCCTGAATAACATAATAATAATAATAATAATAATAATTAGCGTATAGTTTTAAAAGTACGTTATACCGGTACTAGCCGGGATGAAAACCCAAAGAAACAAAATTTGTTTTAAAAGACTGTAAATTATATAATATGCATACAGAACACATAAAATTTGTGTAAAATACAGGACCCTTGTCAATGTTGCAACTCTAGATTGATTTCTAATTATTTTTTTCAACTAAATTCGAACAAAAGTGTTGAGTAGCATATTAAAATTAATTGTGTACTTACTTCAGTGACTTTATTTTTTTTAAATGTATACGGTTTATATGGTCAAATCTGAAGTATCGGATATTAGAATTACTTAATTTAGATGACACTCAACATTTACAATGGTCTTTCTTTGTCCCTACCTTGAAGTACTGCGCATATATACATTCTATCCGTTTAGACGGGGGAAAAAAAAGTAAATATTTCTAAAAATACACTTGTAAGAACATGAAAAAATCTGCTAAATCGTTGATATTCAACGTTTTCTTTAATCTATTTTAAGTCAATTGGGTGTAATTATGGTTTTCCGGATTGAGACTGTGGAATAATTAGTCAGTCTGCGTTTGACGTCTCAATTTCTTTTAAAACACAATGTTGTTACCCCTACTGTCATGTTATTATATTATGATAATTAAATCACCGTTGAACTAGAATGTTCATCTTTTGCAGTCATCTATGGAATTAAGTTACTAAACATACACTGTACTAAATGATGCAGCTCAGACTTACTTTTAATTATTATGACAATGCACAGTGAACTTATGTGACATCTGCAACCGAAAATTATCAATAATTTCTCAGAGCTTGTTTTTAAGTTACTCATTTTTTTACTTAACTGGTTAACTGGTCTGAACGTCTCTCTGAAAACCGATTTATTATTCTGTATTCGATAACCATCCCTATCTTTTTCCTATAGAGAAATGTAACAATGAAGGGCTTTAAATTTTGCCTTTAAATTTACTCCACATTTTGGGCCTAGGAGCAGTAAGGGTTAATTATCGTGCCAAAGTTTTTCAAAGTAACATAAAAATAACCTGTGACTTTTACTTCAAATGCTAGACGTTTGATGAAGGAATTGACAGTCACTACCCATTTTTGTGTCTTAGATTTGACGAGGGGCAGGGAGAATCGCACCAAAGCCTACAGATCAAGAAGCGAAAGCCCTTTAACTAAGCTACCTTTTGACTAGTTTCTAAAAAATATGACCAACTTCAACATCGAGTGTTCATTCATTGTTATTTATCTTAATTCACCTTTTACCATTAGCAAAACATTTTCCAGAGGCAAATACGTACACTGCAATTTAATGTCCTATGGTCTTTCAAAGGAATTTTAGATTTATGTAATAGTTTTATTTACATTTGTACTCCCAGACTAGTTGACTCTATCACTTTATAATTATATGATTCTCTCTTGGTAATCATATTCAATTAAAGCAGATTTTTTTTTGTTCAACAAACGAAAAACATTATTGTTTTTTCTTACCTGTAAATACTGCATGGCTCTTTAAAACTATATTGACATAACTCAACTGCCTCGCCCAGGTTTTCGGTCACGTGATTTTTATATCTATTTTAGATATGTTTCCTGAAATAAAAATATTCATATACTTCAAAGGATAAAATAACACCCTTAATCGACGAAATAGTGACCCAATGGTAATAAATGCCCGTGAAATGTTATTTAAACGACTGTTGACGTATAATTTAAATGTTATATTTATTATATCATGTTTACTAATTTAATTTACTTTTCAACTTGTCCATATTGAGGGAATGAAAAACAAATTACTTAAAACTGAAATTATTATTAATCATAATCATCATTTATGCCCTGCGTTAATCTATTTTAGGTTACTTGTGTGAATTAGGTGACCTATTGCTATCTGTTTTTGTTGTTGTCCCTTAACGTTAAAATACGTGTAGCTCGCGGCAACATTGAGCGTTAACAGTTAAAGATTTTCTGAAACCCCAAAACAAGTTTCAGATTTTCTGAAACCACTATTCGAGTTTCAATTTTTGTCGATTGGGTGAAGGGAAACAAATTTATGAATTTCATGGTCCTTCCCCTCAGAGGCCTGATGAGTGGGACTAAAACCATCAAAATTAATTCTATCTTTCATAATCATCTTTACCCCTGGACAGCAATCAATCAAACTGATACATGATTGAGCACTGCATTGGGTCCTTTTCCACAATTGTCAAATCCATTGCCACAGGGTCAACGATTCTGGAGTTAGCATGGGGCTCTTTAGCAAAATGGTGAATTTTCATTATTGCTTTTACTTTTTGTTTTTATGTTGTTTAACGTCCCTCTCGATAATTTTTCACTCATACTTGCCGGTTGAGAGCTACAAATTTTGTCCTTCTATCGGCACTTACAACCTTTGAAATCTTTTTCGTGCCACCTACTACGACACGGGGCCTCGTTTATACGGTCTCATTCAAGGACTGGTTCTGCAACCCACAGAGGGATTGACATCCGCGAAGTAAGGAACAACTACAAACTTTACAACTCTAGAGCAGACGCTCTAACCATTGCGCCACGCAGGCGTTCATTATTGCTTTAAATGTATTCGTCTATTCTAGGTACTAGGCAAACAAACTTTGTGTCCCTTCTGGTAATTTGAAGGTAAAACCTGTTCTGTAAATTCAATGGCTTCTAGATAACAATTGTACTTCCCAATTGGACTCTCCTCAGGTAAACAGGTTTAAATAGCTGTACTTTTGTCATAATAAATTACATACAACTTTGGTTGTGTGGCATATTTCCTTTGTAGAAATTAATTTTTGTTAACAACAAAACTATTTTCATGATCACATTTAATCAGAGATATGATCCAAGCTTTACTCTTGATGTATAAATGTATACGTAAATTTTGCGATGCATTCACATGCATTAGCAAACTTTGTGTAAACCAGGATTTGAAAAATTGAAAGTTTTTCTTAACAAGCAAAAAAAGGAAAATACATATGATAGAGTGAAAGATAACACATCTGTCTGGTACAAACACTTTATCTAAAACTAACCTTATTGGTTACAGAGTCAGTTAGTGACCTAATACAGAGTCATACAGGGTGTGAAATGGAAATCCGTATTGAGCGAGGCGAAAAAAAATCTATGTGCATATTATGAAAATATCAAGGTTTAATTCAATAGCAATCAATATAAAATATCGTAACAGGAAATTAAAGTAATTAAACTACCTACGCAAACCGTTTCTTAGCTGCCATTATTATTTTTAAAAAACAATGCTTGGAACGGATTCGCGTGCCCGATTTTCATATTACATGTACTCCTTGACGACGACGTATTGCGGAAAATTTCAGGGCATCACGTGATTAGCTTTTATCCAATCAGTCATCTACAAATTTTTCTGAAGCGGGATAAAGTTATTTACATGGTAATAATATATACAAAAAAACATAACGATGTAATGACTATAACTGTAAAATCACATATTCTCGTGGGTCAAATTTTCGTGGTTTGAGTAAAAACTCTTGGTTCGCTGGAATTTTTATTCGTGGATGAAGAATTGTTGAGTAGTTATGTATGTTATATTTTACATTTCATGGTGGACATGAATTCGTGGGTCTCTTCATACCTACAAAACAACAAAAATTAAACCTCCACGAAAATTTGTGATTTCACAGTATGAACTCATCACGATTGTGACGTCATAACCAGGAATGTACACTGCACATAAGATGACATTTATAAGTTAATTGTTAAAGTATTTATAACAACATTTTTAAAAAGGTGCTTATGAAATTTTTAATTTCATTAATTCAATTTTTTAAAGATTGAAAGTTTAATATTTTGTCCTATAATTATTAGATTACTTCTAAATTAAACAGCATTTCAACCATCCAATTATTGAAAATTTCCACATCATGCAATTTCTACCAATCACAAAATAGAAGTGCATAGTCTGCAGACTGTAATATACTATAGCTCTGTATACTTTCTTTCGGTGTGCATACTCGTGAGCGTACATAATGACGTTTTGTACATACATGTATTTTAAAGCTGGCGACGCTACACACCTATCATCACTGCACATATTGTGGCCAACCTTATTGCACATCTGCAGGACACTACCAATCACCTTCAAGATGATTTTGTCCACTGCCCCGCCCAAAATGCAAGCGGAGTTTGCTTAACGTGTTTTTTTTGTTTAAAAACGTAATTTGTAGACCCTTCTTTGGTTCTTATCTTGAAAATATCATTTTCAGATCCTTATTACAAATCTACTGAACACCAATAATTATCTACCAAAACATTATTTGGTTCTTGCGTGAAATGTAACAGGGTTTCTAAGAATAAGCCTTAATTCCTTTTAGAGAAAAACATCATTTTTATCCCTTTTTGGCTCGTAGTATAAAAATAAAAATTCTGAAACCTTACTGCACACCTACAGGACACCACCAATCACCTTCAGAAGTATAAGTGTGCTAGACTTAGGGCGTTATTTTAGAAAAAAGGTCTTCGAACTTAAGTTTTAATCTTAATTTATCGACTCCCTTACTGCGTAAAGATAAAGTTAAAAGTATTCTACATATTTTAAATACAACCTTAAACTTTGTTTCAGATTTTGTAAGCAATTCGTTTAAATTTCACAAGTATTTGTTTTTCCCTTCACATTTCTCTCAAAATTCACACGGATTGATATTAATAAAGACCATTTTAAGAATTTTAAGGTTTTTTTTTAGTTTTCCATTAAATAATTTTTTCTACATTTATAAACGTTGTAGAACATAATATTGAAATTTTGTTAGTATTGCCAACAGCTGTCGATGTACACTGCACTTCCCTATATCCCGGGACTAATCTTAAATTAGCTGATGAAAGAAACACTGGAGTGCGTCCAAAAATTATCATATACACGCCTTCTTCATGTTAGCGGATGACATGAACTTGATAGTGTAATCTCTGATTCTTTCTTCACCACAGGTCAGCATGACGTCAAAGGCGTCATCCACTTCCCAACCCTGTGGCGGGGAACAGAGTTCTTCACGTGTCGTCTGCCTCAGAAGTGGGTAAGGAAAAATTAATTCTGGCATTCCGGACGAACTGTTCAGCACTTGGTTCATTAAAAGTTATATCTGATTTGTTAAATGGATAGAAATGCAAAATGTCTTTATTTTCGGTTATTTTCTGATCTACAAAGAGGTCAAGGAGCATGTCCACCGAGATTTAACTGCAGTAGAGTTCGGGAATCTTGTTTTATGAAAAAGTCAGAGAGGACTTTACTGCCCACGACCTGAACTGGACTTTGGGTTCCAGGAACAGCGATGTTCAGGTAAAACACTCCCCGAGGCAGCTCAAAGAAATCAACATCCACCCAAGAGATTTTTTTCTGACATACTTTATCCTAGCTCGCTTCTCATGTGAAAACTGATTCGATTTTTTTACGCATTTCACCTTGTGCCCTAAATTCCGTTTACGCCCAATGCGATATAATATTGGTCTATTCCTTTATGTTCTGTCCAACTCTGACGAATATAAACTAGATATAGTAGACCCCGCTCACATTGTAAATGAATGTTAAATAATTACAATTACGTCTACCCACCCCACAAGTAGAATCCAAAATCAACTAACTCACTAATGACACAGCAAAGCTAAATGAATATCATTATAATTATCATTAATTTTGCTAAGAATGTACTTAGGTGCTAAGATTCAATTATGTTTTTCATTGCTTTAAAAGTGTTGATATACAATTGCACATCACATGCATTATTTCAAAATAGGCACTTCAAGTATGGATACAAATATAAAACACTTGAAAGGAGGAGATAGGACAATATGTACATGTAGATTTAAATGATAAATCTTGAACAATTTGTCTGCATCAAATCAAGGAAAATATGTTCATTTTGAAAAGTTACTCATATTGTATAATAATTGAGCTACATTTTTAGAGTTGTACCTTGATGGGAAAGTGGGATCATGCTATTATCTTTAGTTATTGAAATGTCATAGATTGTATGTAAATTATAATGATATTATTTTACAAATGTATGTGTTTAAGGGACATGGTTCTATTTGATGTGAACATGTAGTTGTGCTCATTTATGTCGTTTTTCCGAAGAAATTTATTGTCCGCACAACCACTTGAAGCAAAATTCTGAGAAAAATATTCATTTAGACAATCACAAATTATTCAGAAAAAGTTACGTGTATATGTTGCATGTGAGGGTATTTACGAGATCAAAAAGTATGTCGGTTTTCTGTTAAAAGATATATTATATCAAAATGGGGAATCCTTGTTTTAACACTGCTATAATCAATTCCTTTTCTCTGATAGTTTTTATTTCGCGTAAAATATATATTGATTACTTGCATGTAGTTGTTGCGCATGAAATTTCCAATATGTAGCTTTTTTACATGTAGCTTTCTCAATGTCAAAGTCTTATTTAAACATATTCGCTTGAAAATCAGTTCATATTGTTCTAATATCTAGTCTTAATTATGACATGTGTATTAAATTCTTGACATTTACCGACTGAATGAGCTACATATTTCGCATTTAGCAGCTGTCATCTTGAACACAGCCTTGTTTACGATTTTTTTTATTATAACTGAAAAAAAGTAAATAAAATAATAACTTAAAAAAAATAATAAAGAAAATGTCTAGGCTAGAAGCTTGTAATTGACTTGGACTTCAATTTATATTTTTAAATTTACGATGTAATCCTGCGTCCGAATTAAACAATAGTGCAAACATATGACCTTTTTATGGGATTTACGAGGTTTAAAATCAATGGTCTAAATAAAGGTTGGACCTGATTTGTCTATACCTTACGACACCCAGTGTAGACGATTTAAACATTAAAATCAAGTGAAATTAGGTGTAGCAACTTAAACATCGACGTCAAAATTTCAACCAGCTGATGATATCCTATTTGCAGAAGATATTTTATAATAATGTATTTGATTGGATAAAAAATTTTACTTTTTATATCGTATAAAATGAGTTGCCTTCGTCACAATGACTTGCGTCAAAAAACGTATCAATTCGCCTGACGTTACATTCAAATTTTGTACAAACCAAAGACATTTTGTTAGAACAATAATCTTTTTTTCTTCGCTGTTTATAAAGCGTTAACTCCCCCAACCAAGTTTATACCGTATAAAATTGGTAGCTATTAAACTCATTCCTTAATGAAATTTTTGTTGCGATTGTGTGAACACTTTTAAAGCCATTTAATGGGGAACCTTTGTCGTTCTACGTCAAAGCAGTGTAATGTGACGTCACAATAGCACCGTTTGTTTTACCTTTGACTTTTGCAACTGTGATATCTAGGCATAACATTGTTTTATCAATAACGTACACAATTTACAAAAAAAAAAAAAAAGAAAATTAATACATTTATTTATTGATAACAGTTTTATTTGATTCATTATGATTGCTGATATTAGAATTCTTTTCCTTCGGTTGATAATTCATAGCAATTTCAGTTGTGAAAAAATACCTCGTTGGTATGCTTATATATTTAAGTGCAAAAAGATAAGATAAAATTAAGCAAAGAAAGCGGCTTAAATCAGGGAAATATGTTTAATTTTATGTTTACTATTTATTGTATTTTATGGATAAAACTAAGAGAAAATTAGGAAATGTACTTGTACCTATATTTGCTTATTGATTTTTAGTACATGTAGATTTTATTGTATAAAGTCATTTCTAGTTGGTTGTTGACGGGGGAATTGGGGGTGGGAGGCAGAATGATTTGAATGAAGAAGAAAAGAATTAATGTGTTTAAATTGTTTCTAATCAAAACAAAATACTCGTTTTTCGTAAAATAGTTTTATATTCAGATGCTTATCAGTGCTTACTTACCTATTTTTTAGTGCAAAAAAGGTCAATGTTTATGACACAAGCGTACGAAAATAAAAGAAAACGTCATATTTTTCGTTTATCTTATCATAAAGGTATACTTTTTTCTTTGTACAAATAAAGAGATGAATAATTTCTTCTTCAAAAAATGGCTTTTTAATATATTACTTGTTATGCATGTCAGAATTATCAAAAGGAAAGATTTTTTAAAACAAAAATTCATAGCTACCATACTTACCCCTTTAACTAAGTATCTAGCCTTAGTCAAAATGACTAGAGCCTTTATCACCAAAACTTGCCAAACTTATTTATTTTCACTTTACAAATTTTTAAGTTTTTTTTCCTATAAATTGCACAAAACATGGTCCACTAAATAACTAAAAACAAAACAGAATCAACCTATAAAATAATTGACAGTAAACTCAAATGCAGAAAAAAAATTCTGTAGTTTTAGCATCTCGACATTTGCATCTCGACATTTTTCAGCCATATTTTGATGCGATTCCCTACACATGCCATGTACTTATGGTGTAGATGGTGTACCCCTGAATTGTACATGTACACCTTCTCACTTAATTATGGAAAAGTGTACACTGGGTGTAAGGTGTAGACAGATAAAGCGCACCCAAAATAAAAAGAAAAACAGCAATGAGAATTTGCAATATTTATTTTATACGAATAATTTTTTTCCAAATCATGTTCCATACTTTTTAATCAACAAAAAAGTCAACATTCAGACAAAACAAAGAGAGTCCATCAACAAAAAGAATATGAGCTATGTATCCGAATTCAAGAAATGTGCCGTGATTCAATGAAACCTGTGATATAATGAGACTTGATCATAGTAACTGCCCAGCAGGCACACAACATTGAAAAAAAAACTTTGAATCAATGCTGATTATTTTTGTTGATTCAACGTTTAGTTTATGTTAGATTTTGAAAACTGAGCTCAACGTTAAAATCTTAACGTTGATTCACTTTTGAAAATCAATGTTGATTAGACATTTATAAAAAGTTGATTCAATATTTTTTTAATTTTCTTCCTGTAGGTGTGTGTGTGTGTGTGTGTGTGGGGAGGGGGTACTTACATAAAATTTTAACCGTCTTATAACAGGTTACTTAAGATGCCTTCATAATTGTATAAGAGAAAAACATACGGTATATATAGTAAACATTTATTTAACATCCTATCAATATATGTGTTACAATAAAGTTCACCAAAATACATTTTATAAATTAATCATGTTACAAACCCCGGACATCTACAAACGTTTTGTATTTTCACATGCGGTCATGAAATAGCACAGAACATGACACCATTCCAAGATAAGATGTAAATCTTATACGGAACTACTTTTGAAGCACCAGATACATATTTCGACAAATTATGTCTCCTCTGTGATAGTCTGACGTGCCGAAATGTTTTCTTTAAGGTCAAGATCTAGTAAATGAAAGGTGTCCACAGATTTATCAAATTTGAGAAATAAATTCCTTCATTGATGCTTTATAACTTTAGCTTGGTCAAATAAGATGTTTCGGGGCATAATTTGTAGGTAAACAAGATTAAAAACTGTATTTTAAACTGTCATATTCAATGAAAAATTAAGAAAACAAGATATGAATATGGGTGTTTTTCCTCCGTATTTGACAGAGGAAATGTATCCAGATTGCCCACAGTCTCTCAGAAAACAGTAATTAGTATGTTCGTGGCCTCTTCTTTAAATCAATATCAAATTTAATATAGGTATCCGGTTTATTTTTCATATGATTTCAAATTGAATGCCATGAAAAAACCTTTTTTTCTGCATAATTCTGCTAAAGCCGTAAAGTACGGGAAAAAGAAAGTTGAAATTGATTATGACGTTATAATGGATCCAGAACCAAAAAATTAGTCTAAAGTTATTTACTAGATCTTGACCTTAAAGAGAAATATTTAATTAAATTTTGGTGTTAGAGTCCTGACGGTGGTGTTGATCCCCTGATTAGTAAACTCTAATAGATTATATAAAATTAAATAATGGGCCATTCCTACTGTTCAAAAAAAAAAAAAAATGAAGTATATTGAAAGTGGAACAGGAAACTAAAGAAAAAAAAATGCTAAAAGTTTGTGTTCCATCTAAGAAAAAGTCCTACACATGCATTTCTCACACCAAACAGCAGAAGTTTTCCATACATTTCGTAAAACAAATGTTTACAACAGTACTGTAAAAAAACTCAAACAAAGGACATGAAAAAGAGGAAATTACTTTAAAACCTATAATTTACTCACCAAATTAAAAAAAGGAAACGGATATGCTAAAACAGTCGGGAATTTTTTTTACCACCCATCCCCTTCCTCTAAAAATCTTTATAAAGACAGATCCATAAGGATCTGAAAATAAAATTCATGGTTCCTTAAGATCTTACAGACATGAGGATGAGATGTAAACGGACTCAGTGTGTAGTAAAAACTGCCCAAAGGCCCTAACGTAGATTATAGACTTCCCCTCTCAATATGTTCGAGTGATCCCCCCTTTTTTACAGAATCCTTAGAATCCTTAACCCAATTAGCTACATATCCTTACACTTAGCATACCCAAATTGTATTACTCTCAAACTATGAAGATCAATTAACTAGACTCTAGTGCACGATGTGGTCTTTATGCACTCTTAAAAAAAAATAGATAGAAATTGGCGTCAGTTTGAATTCAAAAACATACATAACCACGATCATTTATGACAGATAACAAATCCAGTTTTAATTTTTTAAACTTTACCACAGGTGTATATGTATAAAATCTTTATAATTCTTAAAAATTACTAGTAACTGTTATGCTCTCTTTTTAATAGTTGCGGATGTCCTACTGCGCATGCTCTTAATTCCTACTTTGGGAAATTCATACTGACTTCATATTTATCATTGAGTTTGCAAAATTCCTATATTTACCATCCTTTTTAATTATAATAGTTAGTTCTAATAAACGAATTGTGCGATTTCGTCAAGTCCGACCTCGTTATGATGAGACAGTGTTACAATGCGACATTATTATTGTCCGAATTATCTATCAGCAGAAAATAGGATTGGACCACTCGGCATAGATCCGACGTTGAATCAACGTTGGCAATTCAACTCAATTTCAATTCAATGTTGAATCAACGTTACATTTCAATGTTGAAAGTCAACGTTGAATCAATATTGTATATATAAGATTTATCAACGTCTAAACCCAACTTAACTAATATCAACGTTTAAACAACGTTGTGTGCCTGCAGGATGTGTTTTATCTTAAAAATTCAACAGAATATCAAATCATTGTACAAGTTGCATGTCCTACTTATAATTAGATTTGCATAGTCCTGAGTCACAGGACTTTTAACTTTCAGTGCATAACTAAATCTAATTCACAGTCATTTCTTGACATAATGAAGTGTTTACATGTATTTGATTTTCTTCACTTTACCGCTGATATTCTCAGTTACAAAGAGGTTGTCTCTGGTGTCTACACATAAACCCCATGGACTGTCTAGATCGCAGTTATCAATGTAACGAAGGAACTGTCCGTCCTGATCTAGGATGTGGATACAATGGTTGTAATATTCTGCTGTCAGGATGTGACTCTGGCTGTCTGTTGTGATGCCGAGTGGATAAAATGATCCCTTAGAGGAATGACCAAAGTATCTAAATCGAAGTTTTCCCGCCTGATTAACCACCACTACTGCTTTGGCCATATTGTCAGCTACACAGACATCCAAGTTTCTGTTCTCACTGATATATGTAATAGAACCAAATAAATACAGAGGTTCGCCTACACTATCAAATTGAATGGTTTGTATCTCTGTTGAGCCAGAGTAACGGACAACTTTTGTTTGTTTATCATCAGCATTGTCCATGGTAATAAGGAGGTCACCAAAGGAGGTACTACAGACATAGTGAGGTGTCCACCCATGTAGTCTGATCACTTCCTGTATCTGTTTATTCTTCACTATGTTTACAGTTCTTTTATCAGTGTCAGTATAAACTAGATCTCCACTCCTTGTCACTGCTATGTCACGGGGGTTAATCTTAGATTTGCTTTTGATTGACTTCAGTGGGTTACCCTTGAGGTTGTAGAGTTTCATGATTTTGTCATTTCCATGTGTCAAGATTTCCTCATCACTCAGACACGTAACACTGTAAAGTTTTTCATACCCAGTGTCTATGGAGATGATGAGGTCTGGTTCATCAAACAGTGGTTTGATTGTGTTACCACATTCTTCTGTTGTAATGGATAATGCTGACAGAGAACCAAACATTTGATGGAGCTGTTCTGTATTGATCTGAAGAGGAGAGAAACTTGGTAATGAAACCGTGAGGTCTGGAGGTAAACATCTGAAATCTGCATTCCTGGATTTGTAGGCAGAGGCTAAGGACACTTCATTACAGTCCAGTATTTCTTTAAGATCAAGTATGCACTTTCTCACTTCTGCAGTTATGTGTTTGATTTCGTTTTCCTGTTTATTTAGGGCAGCCAGGTTTTTAGTTTTCATCTCATCAATTTCAGATTTTTGTTTGTTGACAATGATGTTAATTTGTCTGTGCCAGTTTTCTCCTTGTTTTGTGACAGCTGTTGTCAGATTCTTGTAGTGTGTTTCTAAGTTGTCTTCTTTGGTTTTCATGCCAGATACAATTTCTTCATATTTTGGGTAAATTCTAGTCTCAAGTTCTTTTAAATCTTTTGTTATGTCTTTTATTTTGGAGCTGAGTTTTTGTAAAACATCTGATAAATGATGTCCTTTATGATTACCCCAGAAAATGCAGGTAGAACAGACAGGAATGTCACATTGCTCACAGTTAAGTTCACAGTTCCTAAAATGCTTTGGACACTTTGGGTAGTTAGGACTCAATGTTCTTTCTTTATATGGCACAACTCTGTGTTTTTTGGTTGAATCAGAGAGATGCTCTCCTACACAGGCCTTACACAGGTTGACATGACAAAGCTCGCAGTGACTTTGTACCACATGTATCTCACAAAAATTACACCTTAGGGTGTCTTGAGCACAATACCGGGAGTCCATTACTGATGTTTCAGCTATTAGTTCTGCTGTAAAAGTTTATAGATAGTTAAATACCGCTAATGAAATTCTCATGAAAATTGCTGATTTGCTAATACAAACAATTTTTGAAAAGAGAAATAAAGAAATTTGATACTGTTAATTAAAGGGATAATGAGTTCAATTTTGAATGACCTTAAAATAGTCATATAATGTTTATTTAGAAAATGTTATTCCTAGACATATCAAAGATCTAAATGAAAATGATCCTGAATTCTTTTTCAAACATTAAATTGAAGTTTCAGACATGCTATCCATATTAATATGAAAAGTTTTTAAATAAAACAATAATTTACTCATTCACATATTTGAAAATACAAATTATGGTATTTAATAACAAGGTTAAAAGAAGGTTGAAACAGCTTTGTGTATCATATCTTACCTGTAATTCTAAATCTTCCGGATGATAATAAATCTTTCTCGTTCAGTTATCTGTTATGAACTATGTTCTCGTCACATGACGTAAGTACTTGTACTTTTTATAGTATATGTTAATATCTGCTAAAATGTTGCACATCCACAGATTATATTTCAGATATGAATTTGAGCGTTACCTTTTCATAACCCATATTTTTTAAATTGAATGTTTTAAATTGGTATTAAAGAAATTTCATTAAATTTCCTTAAGATAGCAAAGATCATGACAATATATTAAAATGATCAAATTGTTTCAAATAAATGGGAAATTTATAAATTTCATGAACTGTGTGTGTGTATTTTTCAGTTCAATGATTTTTAATTTTTGTTGCAAATTATATTTCATTCCTATTAAACGGTCCATGTAATAAGTACAAGTACTTACCATGAAATGTTGCAATGTGGCTTCTTATCATCATAATTATCTTCTTAGCAGAAAAAAGGAATGATTTCACAGTAGTCAATTACGTGAAATGCCAGAGATATCAATCTCTTCTCTTGACCTTTATCCTGTCAGTTTGAATATCAATCAGTTGGCTAAGTTTTGTTCAAACCATAATATTTATATCTATTTTGACACATTTTGTTTTTCACCCTCAAATCTATTTGATATTACCTATTTAGGTTCTGCTGACTTTAAAAATTCAATCAGCAGAATGCTGTAAACAAACTTCTATTCACAGGGGAGAAATTTTCGCGAGGTTTAGGAGAGCGTCGCCATCGCAAATATTTCTTTTCGCAAAGCGGTCCTTAAAGTGTATGTGTCTATCAAAAGCATATCCAAAAAGTCTTGATCGCGACAAATAATCCTCACGAACTAGTTTTCCCTGGTAAATCGCACTAACAGTATATTGTAAACAAACTATTTTAAACATCATCTTTTACTGGCAATTCGTCAATTTAAAATCAATTTGTGATGATTGATTTTCGCGACTGAAGTTCTCAAAATCTACTGGCCATGGGACAGAAAAACTGAAGCATTTTGGGATATTGCAGATTAGATTAGATATAATCATGACCCTAGGGGGTAAATCAGGGCTGCAAGATAGAATCCCAGTTTTACATTGAACTATATAGGGGAAAAAATTTTAAAATCTTTTTTTTTCAAGAACCATTGGGTCAGAAAAGCTGAAACATATTCGGAAGCAACTTCGGAAAGTGTAGATTCTAAATTGTTAAAATCATGACTCCTGGTGATTAGGCAAGATTATGATAGATATTACAAGTGGGGATTCTGTTAAATAACAGAATGACCAAAGTTACTCAGGTTGCCCGTGGGTCTCTTGTTTCTATATTGTTGGATCTGAACGAGAGAGAACTATAAGCTATACATTCATATAATAAAACCATTAATTTTAAAAACAGGCTTTAGATATATATTTCTAGATATACAGTGTTTTCATGATCAAATCTATATTAAGAATTTTGAGATCTTTATTATTTATAAGTACAGACCCAAACTACACACTTGATTTTAATTGACATTGATCTTTGGATCTTTTAATTATCTAATATACATTTGATAGTAACTGTGTTATTTCTTAAAATCAACAGAACTTTGTAAAAGGTGCCTGTACTTCTTGTAATTTTATTCTATTTATTTGTGTATACCTGTTTCCTTTTATAAAACAGATTTACTGCGTCTAATATTAATATATTATGCCTTTTCACACATATATTTTTTGAAAATTTAATTATAATTAGTCTTCATAATGAGGTATTCACACTAGATATTATTCGTGTATTAAATTTTATTGCAGAAATACCTAATATCACGTCTGCGTCATACAGGTCTATTATGTACAGAATTCCTGATTTAATGCAATTTTCAAAATTTATTGATTTGTTTTTATGTGTTAAATGTTTGTTTTTCCGTATTGGTAAAGATAGAAATTCATCTTTTCATAGCTTTTGAAAATCCTTAATCATTTTACATGCATTGAATGCACAAATTGATTCTTTATGAAAGATGGGAATGGTTTTTTCTAGCTCTTTGTAGTCATCTACATTTATAAGAATAGTTTTTAAAATGTATTCTAATGCTAATGTATCTCTATTAAATTGGTAGTTTAACAATAATATAAGACTAGAAATTGTATTTCGTAACCTTGGAATCTAAGATGCCTCGGATGCCTTGAGTTTAGATTCAATGTCTATAATATTAATACCTCCTTGTTTTCACCCAAATAAGTGTATTTCTTTATATATCTTACTTTGATGAACCTATTGAAGAGAAAATACGTTCAATTCTGTGTTAATTTCATTTGGGGGTCAGAGGTCATAGCGCGACCGGATCACAGAGCGATGTGATATTTTGACCAAACAACTTCTAGGTCATTACGCGTCACCACATAGCAATACGTTGGTCCGTTCGTTTAATATATACAATTAAACTCAAAATGTATTCGTTTCAAATGTAAATATAAGTAATAAACAACAATGTTAAAAAGCTTAAGTCCACTGGGAAATGAACTTTTAGTTGGTACGTGATCAAATCTACTGAGAAGCCCTTCGGGCTTCATAGGATTTGATCACGTGACCAACTAAAAGTTCATTTTCCAGAGAACTTTTTAACATTGTTGTGTATTTCTTAATTATGCTGTCTTTACTGTTCCATACAAAGTTAAAGATAAGTTAATTTATTTGTTTAATAATTTGTTTAATAATAAGGAGCCATGCTCCTCTGATGTAATTGATAATACTGACAGAGAAGCAAACATTTGATGGACTTGTTCTGCGTTGATTTAATGAGGTAAAACGGTTAGTAATGGGACATTGAGGTCTGGTGGTATGTGTCTTAATTCGGCATTCCTGGATTTGTAGACAGAGGCTTTGGACATTATATTGGATTCCAGAATTTTCTTCAGAACTATAGTTTGCACTGATTCACTTCTACATTTATATGTGTTTGATTTTCTTCTCCTGTTTATCTATAGCTGCCAGGTGTTGAGTTTTCATCTCTTCAATTCAGATTTGCGTCTCCATATGATTAAAAAATTCTCGAGAGGGACGTAAAACAAAAACAATCAATCATCAATTTCAGATTTCTGTTTGTTGCATTGATGTTAATTTCTCTGTGTCAGTCTTCTCCTTGCTTGGTGACAGCTAATTCACTGTAGTGTGTTTCCAAGATGTCTTTCTCGTTATTTGTTTAACTCTTTTTCCATATTTCTTGTTTTGGAGTTGAGTTTTTGTAAAACATCTGATAAATTATGTCTTTTATTTTTACAGAAGGAGAAGCACGTAGAACAAACAGGAATGTCACATTGCTCACATTAACGTTCACAGTTCTCGGAATGCTGTGGACATTTTGGATAATAGATAGTTTTCAGTAGACCCAAATTAACAAGAGTTATTTCCGTCGGCCGCCATATTGTGGGTCAACATTCTCATATTCCTTCATAATTCAACCAACTTCAACTTTTTATTCTGGCTATTGTGGGCTGGGAGCATTGTTTTTCTGACAATTATACATTTGTTAGAGCCTCCTCTATTTCATAATGTTTACTCCAGAACGATTTTCCTCCAAATATTTCTGCTACAACCTCTTAATTATATTTGGTAGGACAAAGAGGGAAAATTACCAGGTTGACCCCAAAGATGACGGCCAACGGGAAATAACTATTGTTAATACGGGTCTACTGAAAACTGTCTGTTCGTATTCGATGTTCTTTCTGTATATAGTATGACTCTATGTTTTGGTTGAATCAGAGAGATGCTCTCCTACACAGGCCTTACATAAGTTGATGTATGCATGACAGAGCTTACAATGACTTCATGCATCTCGCAGAGGACGTCGTGAGCACGTCGGGGGTCCATTAATTTTGTTGTTGTTACAGCCACTTGTCCAGATGACAGTCTGCAAAAAAAAAGCGGAGTAGTAAAAGTGATAATTAAATACCACTGATTAAATTCTCATGAAAATAACTGATTTGTTGATATAAACATTTTTTCGAAAGATAATATAAGGAAATGTTATATTATTATATTTTCATGTTAAATACTAAAATCTTATTGGTTTAGAAGCATTTAATCTGTAATGCTACCCCCAGCATTAGCAGTACACTTGCAGAAATGGTAACACAACAGAAATTCACATACGGTTTGCCCTAGAATTCTCAAAACGTCGGTTGTGCGTTTGAAAGAAATCAAAGAAACTTGACTTCAAACAAATGCATCAGGTTTAAATTAATACCGAAAACCACAGATACCAACAAACGTACTTGTGAGTGCAGAAATAACAAAACTTTGATGAAAAGGAACTCCAAATCTTATGCTGAAAACTTGTATCAATTAGACTGACATGTTGGTTACAGTGGTTTTCCTCGTGTGTCAATTTCAGCTGTTACCCTTCAAAACAGGCATCGTTTATGAACTGGTACTTAAAAAGGACCAAACCTTCAATTTTGTACGATTTGAAGATAATTACATTTCCTGAGTACAGGAATAAATCTCAAGGGTGACAAAATTACTATAGTAAGCATTATTTCCTTATTTTATGATGCTTTAAAGTCCACTCTTATCAAATGCAGACACAGATATTTATTATTAACAATCTGTAATATAGGAGGAACGTTCTTCAAATACAGTTTTCGTTCAAAATACTAAAGCGACAACAAGGAAGATTTCTAATGAAAAGGAACGTACCTCTCTTAAATTGCACTCAAGGTTACACACACACAGTTTTAATTTCATTGGTTTCTTCCCTGGAGTTGAAGAGTTCCACTAAATGAAGGAACTGTGTGCAATACTTTTAATATCTATATATGGATTTTTACACCTTTTCTAAAACAAATTTTTTGGAAAAAATCATAAATTCATGTTTCGTAATTTTTGTTTATTTTACTATGAATAACGCTAAAATTTTGACAATCAAATAAATATCTTCATTGCCAATACATGAAAGAGGAAATGAATTAATATCTAATTAATTTTGTGTTAATTTTGATCGGGATCATTCTAATTTTGATCGGATTAGGTCCAAATATTAAAAAATAAAATTTCTGTAAAATTTTCAATTTTATTTCAATTTTTTTTAATTGATTGACAAACATGTTCCCTGAATTGTGACTAGTTTTATGGTGTTTTTACCAAAGTTTAAAAAAAAATCACAAATTTTGTGTTTTATTTTCATAAATATCTTTTACAAAAGAAATTAAAAGTCTAACCTGCCTTTCTTTACATTTTTTTATTAAATATTCATATGATGCATTCATTTACAGCAAACTTTTAACTCGAAAACATCTTATTTGGAAAGAAATATTTTTTTTTATTTTCTTTGAAAAATACCAACAACAAAAAAATAAAATAATTAATTTTGAATTTGAATCTAATGCTATTGTTGATTATAAAAATCAATTTTTGGAATTATAAAATAATAATAATTGGTGAAATTTTGAGCAGAGGGATATTGCACCTTAACCTGAGAGTCGATATATGTTTCCCCTCACGAATGTTAGAAAAATTCCACTTTTAACTTCACATTTATTGACTGAGTTCGGGGGTAGCATGCCTAACGGTCTCAAGCATACCGGTTGGTTCTTGTGTCTGGCAAAACGCATTTAGCCTGAAAACATAGTCATTTAATGTTTTGTCATACCTATCATTTTAATTGTACAGTATACTGTCTTCGGTGATTTAACCTCACATTCGTCACTGATGATCACTAATAAATACAAATAAGATAAAGCTCAGTCCGTTTCCAAGATAAAAATTATTTTAAAAAAATAATTATAAATTCTATAGACAAAAAATTGAGGATAAATAATCAATGCTGGGAAAATATCACATCATATCAGTGAAACTGAGTTTTTTTTTTAATTCATAGTATTTATTTAAGCATTCACATTTACAGACTGTACAAAATAGATTTGTTTACATTCAATACATACTTTCAGTTATTCTCCCATATAATTCATATTATCACATATTTTCCCCTTTATCCCGTTGATATAGCTCATGTGATATCGTTTTCGTATCAACACTATGTATTCCTACGCCACGTGACGTAATGTAAATAAACAAATACATGTGCATGATGGAGAGAATGACTTATTTTGTCAAATTTCACATTATTTGATATATTTTAACAAATGTTCATTCAGGAATAAAAAAAAAATAAGTGCAGAAATACTTTCTTTCTTTTATTTTTGTACGAAATATTTCATACAGCGTAATATTATTTATTACGTTATTTGGTCCGAGGTAACCGAAAGGGAACTTTGAATTAGAAATAAAGACAAAGTACACATTTATAATTAACAAAGATATGTGATAAAAAGAATGTCCCATGGTTTGTTGTTTGATATGATTTTTATCCAACTCGTTGTGTGTTTTCTATCCCCGAGCCTTGGCGACTCGTTGGATAAAAATCATATCAAACCACAAACCATGGGAGATCCTACATTTATATAATTAATACAATTTCTCTTTGGTAAATGCTAAGTACAAGTTCATTTCAAAAGGCTGAAAAAATATATGACATTCGTGTATTACATGTATTTGAATCTTCATTGTGAAAGTTTTATATAGAAAGAAGTACACAAAGGGGAGGGGCGGAGGTAGGAAACATAAAAAAGTGAAATGGGGGAACAGTATTTTACCATATTTGTACATTTGAGTATAAATTCGGAAAAATAAATACATTATAGCATATCACAAATAATTTTCCAATACTTTTCATATTCTGAAAATATATAATTTCATAAAAGTATAGCATTTTTAACTAGTATTCTATCTAGTAGACAATATTTTTTTCTAGTATTGCAATACTTAATTTAGGCATATTTTTTAACCTATTGGCAAAAATAAATTGTTTAACAGTAAGTATTATTATATGGTGTAATCTATATATGTTTTTATTGTTGAATTTCCCAAACAGTATATCTTTTCTATCAAAATAAATAATAAAATGGAACTGAGTTTTATTATTCCCTGTCAGTTGTGATTTCTATATTTGCGTTCCTACCTAGCTTTTTCGAAGAAGGGGAGTGGTGTCTTGCAATTAAACATGCTATTGTAGAATTATGAAACATGAGCATTTTAAGAATTTAAAGGATCTATATTAAATGATCTTCACGTGGTCTAAAGAATCATGTGATTTTATTACAATTATAATGATATTTATCAGAGATAACCCTCTCCTTTATGGCTGTTCTCAATTACATAATTAACAAAATAAAATGGATTTCCGCATTGCAATGCAATCTAACGTTTTAAACACAATCTAAAGATTGAGAAGCCTTTAAATAGCTGAATATAATGTCATATCAGTATATATTTATGGGCATAATCAGGTTGTAGAGATTGGATTTTGTAACCCAGATAATTTTTTTTCAAAAAAAAACTGAAAACCTTTAAAGTCTTTTCAAAATCAGAAAAATTGGAATGAGACCTCTAATTATACGAACCTTCCCTTATGTAATTCGTCATCTTAATACACTCCTTTAAGAGCTGAAAAAGGGGGTCAAAAGCTGAATCAAAACGAGCGATCAGAGCTGTATATGCGGGTTATAATCCTAAGTATTTATTCAGAAGTAAATTGATAAATTTTACAATAACAATTAAATAGATTTTTCTGTATTTTTAAGCTAGTACCGAAGTATTTAACTATTCTCCTGTAGAGTCCCTCACGGACTAATTCACTATCTAATGATACCAAATTTGATGCACCAGATGCGCATTTCGACATATTATGTCTCTTTAGTGATGCTAATTTTGAATTATTTTAGAAATCCGAAAATTTAAATAGAGAACCTTTGTAAAGCTGGAAAAAGGGTGCCAAAGACTGTAGCGAAATACTTCGAAGGGTCAGAGCTATCTATAATCCTTGTATAACTGGGATCAATCAGTTTGACAAAGATATAATGTCCTCAGAATGTCTCTATAACACTCGTGACTTTCTCAGAAAGTGTTCAAAGGAAAATGTTGAATAAAAGTCAGCACATTTGGTACAAACTTTATTTGTTACATATATTATCGATAAAATATACTAAGCAAAAATTTCGTGTTCTTGTAATTGATTCGAAAACCTGACGAAACTTTAAAGTTGTTTTTTATTCTTCAACAGAATCTACTCTTCCAAGAGGGAACAATGAACTTACAAATATCTATAGAAATCCAAATTATCAGGATCAAACATTTTGTAAAACAGAGTTAGAAACATTATTTTGTAATATTGTCCAATATTTCAAGTTCCAAAATTGTGAGAAATTCGTTTGATTATACATCAGTTACATTGTTGAAGTCAACCATTGCTAAAATTTATCCCCTGCACAAATACATTGTAAGTGATAATACAACATGACCATGGTAATGCTGTATCACTATATCTTTTATTGCTCATGCTTTGCTATTACATTTCAAAAATTTAAATTAATGCTCTGGCTTACCTTTAACAAAATCTTGCCTAATCAACATTTTTTTTTCAAAAAACTTTCTTTTGCACTAATTAACCTCCAATGATATAGGTAGATAATGTATTGTAAAGAATATTATTTATAAGCATGATAAAGCAGGGAAAACGTTAAGCACCTATTATATGGAAATTCTTCCTTTAATCATCATGTGCGTACGTGACTAGGCTTATACATGTATGTTGCTTATATTATGCCTATGTATTCATTGTTACAAGATAAAAAAGACAATAAACCCTGGATTAAACCCTGTCTTATGCTCAGCTATCAGTAGATATTTCCATATGCTATAGTTTTTACGAGCTTAAACTTTTCAATAATATTTCAGTTGTTTTTTACAACAATATATATATATATATATATATATATATATATATATATATATATATACAAACAAATAACAAGATTCAGTAATTACATATATCTTATTTGCTTCACCTTTTTACTGTCATACTCAGCTACAAAGAGATGGTCTTTAGTGTCGACACATAAACCCCATGGATGATATAGTTCACAATTTTCAATGTAACTTAGGAACTGTCCATCTCGGTCAAGGATGTGGATACAGCTGTTGGAACGATCTGATGTAAGAATTTGACCCTGACTGTCTGTTGTGACACCAACTGGTTCAAAAAACTTTTTGGTAGTTGAGGGATGACCAGTGTATCTAAAACGCAAATTTCCACCATGATTAACTACCACTACTGCTTTGGCTAAAAAGTCGGCCACACAGATATCCAGGTTTCTGTTCTCACTGATGTATTTTGTAAAGTAACCAGATGAATACAGAGGTTTACCTGTATTATCAAACTGAAAGGTTTTTTGCTCCCTTTTGCCAGTGTAACGAACAAGTTTTGATTGCTTTCCATCATCACTGTCCATGAATACCAGGAGGTCATCAGTTAAAGTACTACACACATTGCTAGGTTTCCATCCCTGTAGTCTAATCCATTCTTCGACATATCTCTTTCTTACTTTATAAATCGATCTTGTTTTATAGTCAGTATAAATTAGATCCCCACTCTTTGTAACTGTGATGTCATCTGGATTGTTCAATGATATGGTCTGAACTGACTTTACTAGTTTGCCCTGGAGGTTGTAAAGTTTCATAATATTGTCGTTCTCACGTGTCCAGATCTCTTCATCACTGAGACTAGCAATACTGTATATCTTATTTTTAGCATCTATGGTGGTGATAAGCTCTGGTTCATCAAGCAGTGGTCTGGAAACAGTTTCGGGAGTATCCATTGCCTTACCATGTTTTGTTGTCATTGATAATTCTGATAGAGAACCAAATAGTTGATAAAGCTGTTTTGTGTTAATCTTCTGAGGGGAAAATAATGGTAAAGAAATATGTATCTCTGGAGGTAAACGTCTGAACTCATCGTTTCTGGATTTGTGTGCTAGGCAAAGATCGTTAGATTCAAGAATTTTCTGAAGATCAAAAATACGATGTTTTACCTTGGAGGTAAGTTGTGTGATGATATTTTCCTGTTTATTTAAAACAGAGAAGTGCTTGATATTCATCTCATCAATTTCGGATTTTTGTTTGTTGACAATCAAGTTAATTTCTCTGTGCCAGTTTTCTCCTTGTTTGTCGACGGCTGTTTTTAATTTTTGATAGAGATTTTCCAATTTGTCCTTTTTATTTTCGATGTCTGCAGCGATCTTTTCATATTTTGGGTTAATTGTAGACTCTAGTTCGCTCAAGTCTTTTTTAATATCTTTCGTTTTAGAGCTAAGCTTTTGAAAAATATTTAATAAACAATGTTCTTTATGTTTATCTGAGGAGATACATGTAGAACAAACAGGAATGTCACATTTATCACAGTACGATTGACAATTCTTAGGATGCTTTTGACATTTTGGATTGTTGGGTGTTGTTCTATCTGAGTATGGCACGACTTTGTGTCTCTTGCTTGAAAGATGCTTCCCTATACAGGCTTCGCAGAGGTTGATGAAACAAACCTCGCAATGACTTTGCACCACATTTACCTCACAAAGGTCACAACGGAGAATGTCTTGAGCACTATATCGGGGATCCATCATAGATGTTTATGCCACATGTTCAGGTTTACCAAAAGAAGGATAGGAAAGTTGTTTAAGGTCAAGATCTAATAAATGAAAGATGTCTACAGATTTATAAAATTTGATACTGGTATATGCCGGTACTTTGACATTATATGCTGGTACTTTGTCATTATATGCTACTACTTTGTCATGAAATGCTAATAATATGTCATTATATGCAGGTACTTTTCATTATATGCTTCTACTTTCTTATCATATGCTGGTACTTTGTCATCTCTGCTGGTACGTTGTCATTATATGCTGGTACTTTGTCATTATATGCTACTACTTTGTCATGATATACTATAGATATGTCATTATATACTCCTACTTTTCATTTTATGCTGGTACTTTGTCATTATAAGCTGGTACTTTGTCATTATATGCTACTCCTTTTCATTATATGCTACTATTTTATCATTATATGCACTACTTTATCATTATATGCTACTACTTTGTCATTATATGATGATACTTCAACATTGTATGAAGATAATTTATTTTTAAATAGGTATAACAACTGGATCGGGATACCGTTAAGAAGAAAACTAGTTTAAGAAAAAAAAATGGCGCAGAATTGTGAAAATGCGATCACATTGAAAAGCATCCTCGAGGATGGGCCCGCAGGTGACCTATAGATTTGTAGGGCAAGCGATAAATCTAGTCTTCCCGACTCCCGACGGTCCCGGATTTTGAGTTTTGATGATTCTCTTTTCAAGGTGCACAGAAACTATTCAAACTTTTCAGGCACAATTTCGAGGTTTAAATGAATTCATTTGTACATAAAAAACTTAAACAAATTTGTGTATTTATTACTGAACCAGATGTATAACCTGCCAAAAAGCGGTAAATCAAGTACTCTATTATAAATGTGAAAACCCAAAACGGATACAGAGTCGCGATTAAAAACAAGAAAAATTAAAAATAAACTACATTTTTTTTTAAATTAAAGGAAAACTTCATTTACAGGCCAGATAAAAGACCCTTTTCCTGTGACATATTTTGCCTATGGGTTATTTCCCTTAGCCGCCATCTAGTAGGGCAAAGAAGTGAATTAACCTCTTTCAGCAACCAATTTTAAACATGCATGCAAGAAATGTTTGAGGGAAAATATTCACAATCTTATAATCATGAATTAATAGAGGCTTTAAGAAACATATATTCATAAGAAAAGTAGCATTATCTTTACCTCAGTAACCAGTATAACAAATTGAAATTGGTTAAATAATAAAGGGATATGGGAATGTTGCCCTGCAATATGGCGGCTAGGGGGGATAACTCCTAGAAAAACTATGTCATAGGAAAAGGGTCTATTTGTATGCACAAAACACGCACTAATTTCCTTCTTTTTCTTGTATACTAATAGAACTCTTTGACACATCAGGTTCACGGCCTGGCTCTACGACGTTGACATGATTCTACCTCGAAGCCCCCTTTTTATTTATTAATTTTCTTAATTTGATTGTCCTTTTGTAACTTAATTATTTTAATAATTTTGATTTAGCAGCAGTTTACCATACATAATTACTTCTTTATTTGACAGAATATCTTTTCACTTTCACTGTATCAGGTGATTAGGAAATTAATTCTTTTACCTAAGCAAACACTGCTTCAACAAAGCTATTAATAATAAGTGATTATCGTCTGCATTAACATGTCAAAAAATTCTATGATTGAAAGTCTTATTGCACCTGACTTTATAAGTCATTTTCATGTTATGGATTTTATAAAAATTAAACTGTTCATTTTTTAACAACACCAATTTCACTGAAATACTTATTCCAACCTTTTGTAAAGAAGAAATATCTTCTCAAATAATATCAAATTATGATCTACGAAACCTCACGTCTCCGCTCATCGCTGTGTATCGATAACTTAAAGGCATAACTTTAAATTAAAAAAAAATGTAACAGTTTTTTTGCGTACAAATTAACTGGTATGGAAATGAGGTTTTCCTTTTATTTATTTTTTTTAAATATACTTCATTTTGTTGTTTTTAATCGCAATTCTACGAAATCATCGGAGTCCGTTTTTGCTTTAAACATTTATAATAGAGTACTAGATTTAGCGCTATTTGGCAGGTGATACTTATACTGGTGAATTAGTAATCAATATGCATGTTTCATAAAGTTTTTATGCATTCATTTTAACCTAGAAAATGTTATGAAAAATTTGAATAAATTCTGTGCACCAATATAAAGAAATCGCTAAAGACCCTCAATCCGGGACTGTCGAGAGTCGGGAAGTCTAGATTTATCGCCACTGGTGTTTGAACTTCTCTTGGTCTTTCATCTGACCTTTCTCGGAGACGAATTCGATCGCCAATAGTAGTAATTCCAGAACTGCTCAATTGTTCATCGCTCTGACAAGCTTAAAATATTATCAACATCTATTCTCTCTACTACAAATCTATAGATCACCTGTGGACCCATCTTTATTTCCTTTTTATAAATGTGATCGCGTTTTCACAATTTTGCGCCATTTTTTTATTAAACTTGTTTACTAGTAAACGGTATCCCGATCCAAATTTTATACCTATTTAAAAATTATCTTCATACAATGTTGAGGTATCATCATATAATGACAAAGTGGCCGCATATAATGACAAAGTACATGTAGTAGCATATAATGAAAAGTAGTAGCATATAATGAAATGTAGTAGAATATAATGACAAAGTAGTAGCATGTTATGACAAAGTAGTAGCATATAATGACAAAATAATAGCATGTTATGACAAAGTAGTAGCATATAATGACAAAGTAATAGCATGTTATGACAAAGTAGTAGCATATAATAAAAAGTAGTAGCATATATTCACAAAGTACCAGAATATAATGACAAAGTACCAGCATATAATGACAAAGTAGTGCATATAGCGACAAAGTAGTAGCATGTGATAACAAAGTAGTAACATATTAGGAAAAGTAGTAGCATATTATGACAAATTAGTAGCATTTAATGATTGACTGATTGAATACTGTTTAACGTCCCTCTCCAGAATATTTCACTGATATGGAGACGTCAACATTGCCGATGATGGACTGGAAATTTAGGCCTATGCTCGGCACTTACGGCCTTTGAGCAGGGAGGGATCTTTATACGGTCTCATCCGAAGGACCGCCCAATTTAGTCGCCTTTTACGACAAGCAAGGGGGTACTGAGGATCTATTCTTACCCGGATCCCCATGGAGAAGCATTTAATGAAAAGTAGTAGTATATAATGCCAAAATACCAGCATATAATGACAGAGTACCAGCATTTAATGACAAAGTAGTAGCATATAATGACAAAGTACCAGTATATAATGACAAAGAAGTAGCATATAATGAAAAGTAGTAGCATATAATGACAAAGTACTAGCATGCAATAACAAATTACCAGCATATATTGATAAAGAAGTAGCATATAATGAAAGTTCTTCACATAAGGCTGTTACGGCGTTCCATACTAAATAATGCTTTATAACTTTAGCTTGGTCAAATACGGTGTTGCGGGGCATAATTTGTAGATAAACAAGATGAATAACCATATTTTAAACAGTCATTTTCAATGAAAGTTAAAGAAAACCAGTCATGAATGTGAGTTTTTTTTCTCCTAATCAGACATAGAAAATGCATCCAGATTGCCTACATTCTTTTAGAAAATAGTACTTTGTATATTCTTGTACGAGAAAAGGAAAGTGGAGAGTAATAATGACGTCATAATGGATTTAGCACCAGAAAGCTAGTCTAAAGACATTAACTAGTTCTTGACTTTAAATGACTACATTTATGGTCAAATATTTAGAAACGTACATGTAACACTGATCTTGACTGGCTGTACGAGGGTGATTAAAAAGTTCGCGAACTATCTCTATATTTATAAAACCACAATTCAGATCAGAATGACATTTGACACACATAAAGTCATACACGTGTTCTATAAATAACATATACGTATAATGAAACGTTTGCCCAATGTTTTTGACGTCAAAATATGAAAATGATGTCAATATGTAGGTCACGTATGACGAAAATTGTTTGACTACTGGTATTTGAGAATTGAACGGCTGCAAAGTTAAACATATATCTTGGAAATTCCTTTGTAGAAGCTTATCATAATTTGTACAAGGCTTTTAAATACAAAAGACTTGCAAGAGGTTTTGTCATTAAATGGATTGATTGTGTAAGTGAAGGAAAGCAGATGTTAAAAAATTATGATTGTTCTGTCAGCCAATGAAACAAAGCTCGAGAAGAGGTATGTTCCTTGTTAAGCTATTTGATATGAAAAATCGCCAACTTAAACTTAAAAAAAAATGTCGAATACTGTAGAAGTATTTTTTCCGCGTGGTATTAATTTACGCTATGTACGCAGTCACAAATAATTTTTCTGCGAAAATTTACCCAAACGTACTTAATGTAAATGTAAGGAATATAGTGATAGTCTAAGAAATCTGCGTTATTTTCTACCCTCGGATTAAACAGAAATTGAGATTCCGCGGAATTAAAGTACGTCTACAGAAATTTTATAATAATTTAATTGATAAATACCTAGAATGTCGTTTATTTTGGACTTTAAAGATATCGGATATGAAAAAAAGAATTCACCCATACTTTATCTACATTAAATAAACGACGTTCCAAAGACTGAGAAATGGGGTTTTGATGGACATCAATAATGAAAAGGATATCATTATTCATCCATACTATTGCCGAGATTTGGCCATTTCTGACAATTAAATGGACTGTTTTCGTTGCAAAAAAAAAATAACTTGTAAGGTAACAAATATAAGAGTCAGAAAAATCTTAAAGCTTATGTGATAGAGCGTTAAGGAGCATGTCGCGTCTATATCACATGATTCTTGCATGAGCAGAACTGTTGCAGATGCGCATTAAAATTGGAGAGGACTATTTTGATAAAAAATCAACACTGAAACTCTTTATCATTTCTTTTTTGAAAGTTATTCATTTAGTTCGCAAACTTTTTGACCACCCCTGAGGCGTAGAAATCGTTTTCTTGCATGGAAAGTAAACTACTTAAATTATAACTAAAAGGGTATTCAACCCATTTTTTAATTACTTTGATATTTCATGAACTTACAGAACATATGATAATGATAGTCATAAATGGATACCGTTTGTGGGTTTATATTTTTAGTTTCTCAAAATATTATCGTCTATAGTTAGTAAAATATCAATTAAAAAAAAATAGGTAAATTCGGTTGTCTCCCGAATTTAATGTTAAAACAATGAGCGAGTAATTCACTTTAAGCACCAATCGTACCTAAATGACAATTAAAAAAATCCATAATATTTAGTCTCACCTGAAAATCTAACATGGTTTTTGGAGAGCTGTGAAAACACTGATACCATATCTGCTTGTTTTGTGATCATGAGATTTAGGTACTTGTACTTTGGTAGATTAAAATGACTTCTGTTAGTTTCAACGTGCTACATTACAGATAAAAGAGTATACAATTATTGTACATGTAAACTATGTGGTATTTGACCACATTATATTTGCAGATATTAAAATACCCTATCTGTAGGTATTTCCATACGTGTGCAAGGGCAAATGTTTCTCTACATGTACATGTAGTTGTGAGCAAAACTATGTACCCTAGTGATGATCTGTTAACAATATTTCATGGGGAAAAAGTCTGCCAATGAAAACGAAATAAGAAGAATTTTCATCGATGTTTCCATGTAAAAAAAAATAATAAATGAATATGTATAATAAGAGGATATCTATGAATATAAAAAGTATGGTGTCATTTAAATTTGTAAAATGTTTAAAATATTTGTTTTGTAGAATCCTCTGTTTTGACAGTTATTAAATGTAATTTAATTCTTTAATTGTTTTTAGACATTAAAAATATATTTTCACACCCTACAAAAATACCATTGTAAAACTATAGTTTATTATAGGCAACTATAGTTGGTACATGTAGATATGGTAGATCAAAGTAGTATTACGATGAATATAAGATTGTTAATTGATGATTTACATAAGTTAACCAAATATCTAATACTAGTATAAATACACCATATCGTAACAATGTATCGGTGTAAATAGTTTTATTCTAAATATTTAGACAAATATTTCTTAATATTCAATACTCTGAACTTAAACATTAAACTGTTTAACGGTTAAAATCACTTTTACTTGCTGTTGTTCTCACTGATACCGATCATGGCATATATTAAAACGTTAGACCAATCAAATCAAATATTTTTAGCAATGAGTTTTTGAAAAGTACACTAGTGCTGTAATCATGTTCCAAAGATCATCTTATCCATACTAACTATGCTAAAACTTGGATATCTTCATTTAAAAATGGTTCTGGAACCATGGAGAAAAAAAGCATCCCCATTAACAGTTAAGCTCCGCCATGTACTGTTTGCCATGATCTAGCAAACGGAATAATTCGGTTCTTTTGATCGTTTTACCTACAAAAAATGAGTGTAAAATAAGGCTTAACAGGCTTAACTTGTAGATTCTAATACTAAGATTTTCTGTTTATTGCGCAATCATATATTTTCGGATTTAAAGTTATGTATTTGTATGTCAAAAGGGATGGCGTAGGGGTAGCAATATATCAACTTTTAAAAATATACACACATACGAAGAATTTATGATTTTGAAATAAACTCTCTATAATACATGTAATCAGAGGTACAAACTTTTATGTTTCATAAGAGAATCTGGCTGGTGATTGATGAGGATAAATGTGACATATTTTGTAAAAATATGCAAGAGAAGCATGTTATATAACTGAATCTTGCTCGGAAAAATATGTAACGGTTTTATTTCAATGCCGATTAAATATTGAGAGAGAGTAAGTTGATTATCTTGTGAAGTATTTTGAAACTAAGTAATACAACGCCTTTTCTAAGCACCTTTTGGGTACACGAGAATATGATGCATTTTTTAAAACAAAATGTTAACGCCTTTTCTAAGCACCTTTCGGTACACGAGAATATGATGCATTTTTTTAATAACAAAATGTTAACAATGATTGTGTTATACAAAAATCTATAAATGACGTCAAGTGATCTAAAGAATCATGTGATTTAAAAATAGATATGATAATATTTAGCAGAGATAACCCTCTCTTTTATGGTTGTTCGCAATTACATATTTAACAAATTAAAATCGAATTTCGCATCGCAATGCGATCTATTGTTTTAAACGCAATCTAAAGATTGAGAAGCCTCTAAATTGCTGAGTATGATGTCATATCAGTAAGCAATGAGACGTCAAATTAAACAAACCAAATCTTATGTAAGTCTTTACCTTAATACACACCTTTAAACCCTCTCTTATGTAAGTTTTCATCTAAATACACACCTTAAAACCTTGTCTTATGAAAGTCTACCACGAACGTAATTCAGACCTTTATCTTAGATCTCATAGGACTATATGGACGCAACTGCTCTTGCTATGAGTGTAGTTGCTCTATCACACTCGTGTAGAACAAGCTCTACTTCACTTTTTTAACGTGCTGAGAAGTAAATATATGATATGTTTCGTAAGAGGAACAAATATGTTTTAGCTCACCTGAGCCGAAGGCTCAAGTGAGCTTTTTTGATCACATTTTGTCCGTCGTCCATCCGTCCGTCCGTCTAGCTGTCCGTCTGTCTGTCCGTCTGTAAACTTTTCACATTTTCGACTTCTTCTCAAGATCCACTGGGCCAATTTTGACCAAACTTGGTACAAAGCATCCTTGGGTTAAGGGAAATTTAAATTGTAAAAATGAAGGGCCAAGTCCCCTCACAAGAAAAGACAAAATTAGGGTGGGTCATTAAAAAATCTTCTTCTCAAAAACCACTGGACCAGAAAAGCTGAAACTTATGTGGAGGCATCCTGGGGTAGTGTAGATTCTAAATTGTTCAAATCATGACCCCCGAGGGTAGGGCGGGGCCACAATGGAGAATCAAAGTTTTACATAGAAATATAAAGGAAAAATCTTTGAAAATCTTCTTCTCAAGAACCACTGGGCCAAAAAAGCTGACACTTGTGTGGAAGTATCCTTGGGTAGTATAGATTTTAGATTGTTCAAATCATGATCCCCGGATGCAGGGCGGGGCCACAATGGGGAATCAAAATTTTGCATATAAAATATATGGGAAATTTTTTTGAAAATTTTCTTCTCAAGAACCACTTGGCCAGAAAAGCTGAAACTTTTATGGAAGCATCCTAGGGGAGTGTAGATTCTAAATTGTTAAAATCATGACCCCCGGGGTAGGGCGGGGCCACAATGGGGAATCAAAGTTTTACATAGAAATATATGGAAAAATGTTTGAAAATTTTCTCCTCAAGAACCACTGGGCCAGAAAAGCTGAAACTTATATGGAAGCATCCTTGGGTAGTGTAGATTCTTAATTGTTCAAATCATGACCCCCAGGGGTAGGGCGGGCCACAATGGGGAATACAAGTTTTACATAGAAATATATAAGAAAATCTTTGAAAATCTTCTTCTCAAGAACCACTTGGCCAGAAAAGCTTAAACTTATGTGCACATGGAAGCATCCTGGGGTAGTGTAGATTTCAAAATGTTTAAATTATGATCAGTGAAGCAGGGTGAGGTCGCAATATGTATTAAAAGGGGGAAATCTGGTAAAGAAAAGAATGGTCAAAGCTTCTCAGGTGAGCGATGTCGCCAATGGGCCTCTTGTTAATAACATTCTGACGCGCATCATGGAATATCCCAGCAGAGCAATTGCTATTCATAACGCCATTTTCACTGAATAACGCTGTTTTTTTATTAATTGTAAGTATATAACTCTAAAATCGGGAGGCCCGGGTTCGATTCTCGTTCCCGGCGCCGCGTCAAACCTAAGACGTAAAAATAGGTAGTAACTGTTCCTTCGCCAAGCGCTCGGCATCAGACGTGAAAGTCACGGGTCTTTCGGATATGACCTTAAAAACGTAGGTCCCGTGTCACGGTAGGCGCTGGCACGATAAAGAGCCCTCTCTGCTCAATGGCCCTGAGTGCCTAGTATAGGTCTAAATTCGAAGCCCTTCACCGGCAAACGGTGACGTCTCCAGATGAGTGAAAAATTCTCGAGAGGGACTATAAATAATATACAATCAATCAATCAATCAATCTAACTCTTAATCCAGTTACAGAAGATGTTCTGTTACACAGACATTAAATTACCCATGTTGCTTCATGTCAAGTGACTGTAGACAAGGAATAGGCATGTAGTAGTATCAGGGGGTGGCAGTTTGGGGCGCAAACCCACCCACCCCCCAAATTTAAAATAAAATCTGCTTTTGAAAATGTTTTAGAAAACTTTTTGTTGCAATAAATTAAAAAAGGGTATTGTAGAAGTAAGATACAGACATGATATACTGATAAATACATTGCTCATTACATTACTTGAAAATTATACTTTCACGTTCACTTAGGTGCATTTTACTGCATTATACACTTTTGCATTTAACTGCACTGTACTATGTGCTTCACTTCATCTTTACTTTACTTTTACTGAATTTTTGCGTTCAAATACACATACCTGTAGACAATTACTTTACATTAATCCCTTTCATGGCATATATGCATTGCTATGCATTTGACTTGAAATCGAGTATAGAGTGAACAAACATTCATAATTTCGTTAATACTGCAAATATCAGAATACTTCTTGCACCGTTGGAAAGAGAGAATAATAGCAATGAAATATTTTACAGAAATTTTTGTATTGTATGTACCAGGTTCTTGCTAGCTCGGCTTAAATTTTGAGCAATATTTCAGCGATTTTGCCATTATTGAAATCAATGTAGTGGTAACACTCACTATTTAGCATTTTTACATATTACGTGTGACCGTAACGGTAACACGTAATATGTAAAATTGCTAAATTCTGGTGATTACCTCACAACTCAACCCCATCCTGCAAAAATACTTAAAATTAGGTGTTTTTTTTTAAAGAAATGTACAACATGCCCAAAATTTTCAACAAAACAATAAAATATTTTTTAAATATATGTAACTAAGCAAAAAAAAAATAAAACTCAGTCTTGAATAAATGAGAATTCCAGCATGATTATGGTGTATTTCTTTACCATGGCAACTGAAATGATATTTTTATAATAATTTTCAGAAACTACACAAAACCTGCGTTCAGAATATACATACATTGTTATATGCAAAAAATACAGGGAATACCCGAAAAAATGCATTGAAATCTTCATATCAATTTGTCTAGAAATGCTTAAAATCTTTGCTATGGATTGGATTAGACGAAGACAAAACACCATACTTTGTACAGGCAACACTATGTCCACATTCAACATATACTTCATATACTTGTACACAAATACTTTTTTTATAACATATACTGACACGCAAAAGAAACGCAACACCCTACTTTGGGGGAAATAATTATGTAAAGTAAAGAATTTTGTATCTTAAAATTATGGATATCTTCAATTTGGTAAATATCGGTAATTTAACGGTTGAACGATTTTCGTACCATAACCGGAAGTCAAGTTTGAGTCTGCTTAACAGAAATCAAAAATTGCATGTTTAACAAAACATTTGGCAATATTATGGGAGTTTTAAGGGTTTATACTGTTCATCTTAAGTAAAGCAGCAATATTTCAAAAAATAAAATCTCCTTTCGTTTCCCGTTACGATGCTAAGGCTTCTCGAAAATGGCTTAAGTAAGCATTTCCATTGCCTTAATTGGAAAATCTCAACGTAAAGGTGTTGGAGAGTTGATGATGCAAAAATATACTGCATTACGCCTCAACGGGGTCTTATGTATCATATGCATAAATGATAGTCCTTGGACCGGAAGTCCAATGGTTACTACAATGCGCTAAGTTAGAGAAAATTCGACCTAATCATCTCAAAAACAGGCATTTTAAAATGGCAAAGAATTATTCCTTCGCTCAGATCTCGATATTGATTAACCTACTGTATCGTAGAGATTAAGCTGCAATTGTTGTTTAGGACAGTCTTGCACGTTGTAATTGAATTGCTGGGAGGGGGGTGTTTTAACAGTCATATGTTACTTAGTAAATTAAAAGATAAACATTTAACATTTTTATCAAATCCCTGATGTTCTGAAAAGTGAGTTTAGCCTTACTGTATTCTTTTTTGAAAATCATTAGATAAAAAATTCAAACATTTGTAGATTACTGGTTGTTGCGTTTCTTTTGCGTGTCAGTATATATAACACACAGTTATGAGCAAAATCTACTTCGAGTGTAATGAAACATATGGAGATAACAAACAGTATTCAAGATCAAAGTTCTGAGACCATTTCTGGAATACAAACCGTCAATAAATCATACAGCTAATAAAAATAAATACACTGATCTTTTACAATTATCAATATTATTATAGTTATGACAACTGTGTTTTTATTAAAATCAACAAAAAATCAATACATTGTATAAAGGGAATGTACTACTTATAATTGATCTGATGAGTGCATAAATCAATCTTATTCAAAGTCATTTCTTGACATAATGCAGCAATTACTTGTATCTGATTTTCTTCACTTTACCATTGTACTTCTCAGCCACAAAGTGGTTGTCTTGGGTGTCTACACATAAACCCCATGGCTGCTGTAGATCACAGTTATCAATGTAACAGAGGAACTGTCCGTCCTGATTCAGGATGTGGATGCAGTTGTTGTAACTGTCTGCTGTCAGGATCTGACTCTAAATGAATTAATCTTTGTGGTAGAGGGAAGACCAGTGTATGTAAAGCGGAATTTTCCTACCTGATTGACCACCACTATTGCACCGGCTTCATTATCTGCGACACAGATATCCAGGTTCTTGTTCTCACTGATGTATCTGATGCATTTAGCGTATTACCATGTATTAGATGAATACAGAGGTTTACCTTCACTATCAAACTGGATGGTTAGTTTTTCTGTGGAGCCAGAGTAACGGACAACTTTTGATTGTCTATAATCGTCACTTTCCAAGATAACAAGGAGGTCACCGGATGAGGTAGTGCAGACATTGTAAAGTATCCACCCCTGTAGTCTGATCAATTCCTGTATCTGTTTATTCTTCACAATGTTCACAGTTCTAGTATCAAGGTCAATGTAAACTAAATCCCCATTTTTTGTCACGGTTATGTCCTCGGGGTTATTCCCAGACTTGGTTTGCATTGACATCAATAGTTCGCCCTGGGGGTTGTAGAGTTTCATGATTTTGTTGTCTTCACTCGTCCATATTTCTTCATCACTAAGACAGGTCACGCTGTATAGATGGTTATGCCCAGTCAGTGTCTATGGTGGTGATGAGCTCTGGATCAGCAAGCAACGGTTGGACTGGAGGACAGGATACAGTTTCTGGTGTCTTCATCGAGTAGCCATGTTCTACTGTTGTAAAGGATAATGCTGACAAAGATGGAGATTTTCTGTGTTGATCTTCCCAGGAAAGAAACTTGGCATTGATACGATTAGGTCTGGAGGAAAAAATCTGAACTCGGCATTTCTGGATTTGTACATAGAGGCTAAGGAAATATCATTGGATTCCAGAACTTCCTTTTAGATTAACAATACTGTGTTTCACTTCATAAGATTAATCAATCAATTTATCAATAAGTCTCAAATAAAATAAATCAATCAATTTATCAATAAGTTTCAAATAAAATTAATCAATCAATTTATAAATAAGTCTCAAATAAAATTAATGCGATCCTCAGAGTAGATCATCAATTGAAAATTTGCTCAATTATTTTCTTTAAGGAATTGAAATTTTTCTATTATACAAACTTCATAATTCGTGTTACTTGCTTCATGTGATAACGGATATCAAAAAGATATTTATTTAAGGAAATGCATTTTACATTGGACGTGCAAATTTGCTAAAAATTTATTACAAAAACGAATTATTTGCATTATAATAAATCCGACTCTAACTTTCATAGTATACTTACCTCAAACTAACAGGACTTTTAGATTAATTATATCTGTTAAGAGGATCATTATTCTAGGAATTATACTCCTTTCAGAATTTAGAGTTTTGCCATGAATTTCCAACGTCTGTACTTCTGAAAAGTTGATCACTGAATTCTAAATCATTAAATTTAAAATGATTGAATTTTGCCAAATGGGAATAGTTCAGTCTTTTTCACAAAAGACAAAAGCTTATTAATTGACACATATAAAAGCCATATAATGCCTTGCCTAAATTATATCTTTCATGGCTCCTGAACGTTTCTGTATAGCTCTGATATCTTTCTTGACCTTTTTCTAGTTGCGTGATTTAAATACTTATGATTGTTATTTAGTGAATAACTTGTATACGTTACAGAATTAGATGGGTATCTATTAATTAAAATTGACACATGACATATTTATGATAAAAGACATTGTATGTTGAATTCATGTATGTATTACTTGTCCTGTTTTTTATATTATTCGTCAAATTTGTGTTAAACAGTGTATATATAGTAGGAGAACAATGAAAAATGGTTTCGTGATTTGAAATTAATCTTTTAATTAATGGATGAGCATTTATAATCTATCTAAATGGTACAGAATGAGACTGTTAAAATTTTTATTGATCTCATTAATTGACCTGGAATACGTTGGATACAATACTATAATCTATTGCAAAAAATGAATCATTTTGCAAAATGCAAATAATATAATGCAGGTAATATTGGTAATATCACAGAATTTAATTGAACATTTGACTTACATTTTACAATCAGTGTTCCTGACATTAATTCATCAATTCAATATTTTGGAGTTAAGATTAAATTTGATATTGTGTATATTACATTGACTGTCCCAATGCATCCCTCGACACAAATATGATGCTCTTTATGTTTGTCCTTCTTCATATCATTTTAATTTTGCCATAAGTTTGAATTATATATCGTTAAGTCTAAATTAAATATCTCACAGCACAGCACAATGAAACAATCGGATGTTCTAATCTGGCCGTAAACAGAATTGATATCAAGCAGTATTCAAACATTGGCATAAGTTATGGAAAAATTTGTGGAAAACACTTGTAAAAACGCATTTAATACATATTTAAAGCATGTGCATCAGCACTAGGTAGGTTTGTTTTAGACTTTTTTGCTATATAAAGCTGAACTAAAGAAAGTAAATATGAACTCTCCCTGCTTCCAAACTTTTAATTGAGTATCTGCGAAAGGTTAAAGATTTTGAAACCGGTCTTTATTTTTCCCCTGTTTTTAACATTAATAAAAATATTTTGGATAGATGTGAAAATGCTAAAACTTGACATGTTTAAAAAAAGTCAGCTTCCTCGAAACCGCTGTAAGCAAGTTTGGTAATTGATTATTATCGTTCTTTTCATTGAGCTGTATGTATTTTTTCTGCAACAGCAGCAACAATAATTTTCTTACTTACAACCAAAGAAAGCATTTTATCATTTAAATATACTGGTTGCAATTGGATAATATTGAAAAAAGCGGAGTTCACGAGTAATTGAGAGAAAAAAAACTGTTGCACATTTAAATGCCTACGAGATGCTGCTCAATATCTTTATCATTAAAGGGATTTTGTTTGTAGACTATGGTAGCAGAGAGTATATTTTAAAAATATGGAACGCCACAGCTGTCTTAAGGGTACATCATCATGCTACAATTCTTTATATCACTTAAGTGCACTCAATATCACATGTCGTCAATTCTTCTTATCATTAAGCCCACTCTATATTGTATGTCCTCAATTATTCATATCATTAAGTCCACTTTATATAATATGTCGTCAATTCTTCAAATCATTAAGTCTACTTTATATGTTATGCTGTCGATTTTGTATATCATTAAGGCAATTTAATACGTTATGTAGACTATTCTTCATACCATGAAGTCCACTTTATATATTCATACAGCTTACTCCACTTATATAGAAATGGCTTATTTTGAAATTCCGCTTATTTTGAAATGAAAATAAATCCCCGTTTTTTTCTCTTATATTTTTTGTATTAAAATAACGGTTATATTGAAATTGGCTAAATTGAAATATCGCTTATATTGAAGCTACTGATCGGTCCCCAAAGGTGATAATGAGTTGTTTTCATAAGGGTTATATTGAAGTACTCCATGGCAGCTGTCGTAACAGTTAATTGGTGACAAAAATTATGCCTGACTGACCAGCTGATAGACAAAGGTGTGAATAATTAAGTTTTCACCTTGTGTGTTTTATACTGCATGCTCTTACGAAATAAAATTATTCACTGTTCAATTCTTTGTTTCCACGTATATAATACGGACATATTTAGCTAAACGAAATATAGTACCCCTCACAGATCTGAAAAAAACCTTAGTTTTGAAATTATTTACGTACAGTTAATGGCTATTGATAAGCCTAAATTCGAAATTAACCCGAGTATACTTACGATAAAATACAAGCAGTGTTCAGTACTCAACCGTTAAAGTCTGGTGATTTTTTTTCCAAAACGTAAATGCGATCGGGGAATAATAATGAGGTTGAAGAATGTCTTTTCAATGTAACAGAAAGAAATAATTTTAGATAAACATTCAAGGACTCATATTCTATGTAATCTGTTCACTGTAATAGATAAACAATGGATAGATAAATTTGTTCGGGTTTGTTCTTCTCTATTTTAGATCAGGATTGAACTTATAAAAATGGCGGCTTCACGATTTTGCTTATATTGAATTACGGATATATGAAATGATATATGCATGGTCCCCTGAATTTCAATATATCCGGAGTAGGCTGTATATATAAATATATATTATGTAGGCTAATCTTTATATCATTAAGTCCACTTTATATACTATGTTGTCTATCCATTATATAATGAACCCACTTTAATATGTAATATGTAGTGCAGAAGCTATACCATGCTGACAAATCAATGTACTATTAATTCTGACGCATATAGCATCCACACAAACTACAAGAATAAAGTTGTATTCATTAAAGGACTGTGAGTACTCAGGCGCAATAATTTTTGACAATTAATAATTAATTCTTAAAGAATCAATGCAACAGTTAATTACTTAATAAGGCAAATACTTGAACGGGAAATACTGAGAGAAACTTCATCTTTTTCATGTCCATTTCCCAGATAGAACAAGGCTACTTTTGATTGCTATTCGACAGCAATCTGATTGATTGATTGATTGATTGATTGATTGATGGTGTATATTGTTTTACATCCCTCTCGAGCCTTTTTCACTCATATTGAGACGCCACCACTTGCCGGTGGAGTGCTCCAAATTTTGTCCTATATTTGGTAATTAGGGCCATTAAGCAGTGAGGGATCTTTTTCGTGCCAGCATCTTCTGCGAGACGGGACCTCGGTTTAGACGGTCTCCTCCGAATTACCGGGCTCCACGTCCCACAGTGGGACTCCTTACTTTGCGACTCTAGAGCAGACGCTCTAACCACTGCGCAACGCGGGCTACTAATATGGGCGCACTTGAAAAGTGAAAAATTCATATTTCTGTCACATGGAATTTTATCATTCTTATGATGAATCGAGTTTTTGTGAAATAGGAAAGAGGAATATTTTCTCGATGCTTTGTTTTGATTTGTTAAATCATAACTTAAAAAATGGCTAGATGAGATTTTTTTGTTCCAAATTTTACAATCTTCAAACACGCCTTTCTAAACATTTTCTATCTGTGGGTCATCTTCCAATGAATTTGCATCGTTAGTTGTGTATATTAAGATTCCAAGAAACAATTGGTTTTTTTTTTCAAATATTAAGGAAAGACACAGGGACTTTCCCCAAAAATTCCAAAGTTTAAATGCAGTGCTTTAATCCACATTCTCGATTCTGTATGTAGTGATGATGGCTCAGAAGATACGTTACCCCACCAGTGCAATGGGAAAGAAAATTTGTTTGGTTCGATCCTCGCACGCAGCGTTGAGATGTTTTTTTTTTTTTTTTAGATAAAAATACTTCCATTCCTTTATCAGTTTAATTTCATGTACTGATATATATATTTTGGAATGGATAAATTTTGGTTCCATTCTACTGAAAATGAATTTTTGTTTTCCATCCTTTCCAGTTTAATTTCATGTACTGATATATATATTTTTGAATGGATAAATTTTGGTTCCATTCTACTGAAAATGAATTTTTGTTTTCCATCCTACTAATTTTAATATGCACATGTACTTGGAATTGAATTTAACTATCCCATATTATCTGATATAAGAAGGATATGGAGATAACGAACAGCATTCAATATCAAAGTCCTTAAAACAATACAAAATAGTAGCTTAGCAAACGCGGACCTCCGAAACATCAGAGGTGAGATTAGGTGCCACGGAGGAGTGAGCATCCCCTGTAAAGTGTTACTTATTTTTTGGGAAGCGTTTACACATGGCAAGTAGAAATAAAGATAAGTGGACCTTTCCTATGCTCTTTACTCTGTAAAGTGTGTTACTGGCGCCTTTGTATCAGTCAATGAGAAGTAAGCTGAGTAATAGCTTACCTTCAGTTTTCAATACTTAGAGTAACAATTACAGGTCAAATGTCATGTTCCTAAGACCTGTCAAGGAGCTAAAAAGGAATTCTCTCTAAAGTAAACTAGGCTTTCCCAAAGTTGTTTTTTTTATAGTCGTCTTAGCTGGTAAAAGTTCTTTTTTATGATTTTCTGAAAAGGTGCGACCTTGCCTTCCTTCGAGTATTTGTATAATCAAGTAATTAAGGCATAATTAATTGTCTAAGCATTAATTATCAATTGTCTATAATACATGTAAGTATAAATTCATTATTACGCCTAAGTACTCTCAGTTCTTTGATGAATTTTCGTATAATGGGTGGTTGTTTTTGACTTCATGCATCTGACTTTGTAGTATATCGATTTGTCATCATAGTAAAACTTGTGTATTACATATCATATAAAGTGGACTTAATTATATAAAGAATAGACTACATGATATATAAGAAGACTTAATGATATAAAGAATAAACAATTTAATATATAAAGTAGAATTAATGATATAAAGAATAGACGACATATTATATAAAGTAGACTTAAAGATATAAAGATTTGACGACATGTTATATAAAGTGGACTTAATGAAATATGAATAAAAAATAGCCTACGTAACATATAAATGATATGAAGAATTGACGATGTTATATAAAGTAGAAGTAATGTTATTTATATAGAGGAAAATAAAACAAACATGATTTTGTACACGTTTATTTTAATATATTGGCGATTGTTGGTCGTGGCTTAAAGCAACAAAGGGGTGCCAAAGCAGGGCGACCCCAAACAATTTCAACAAGCATCAACAACAATCAACATGAAAGCAAAATATTACATGTACATGTACTTATAATAAGCAAAACAATGGCCGTTCCGGGTATACCGCAAACGGTAATTAACCTAACAATTAAATTTTATGTACATGTATTTTAAATAGACTTTACAAGTTTATATGTATGTAGTAATCGTTCCGGGTTATCAAACCGCGAACGTTACTTAAGATATTTTAGCAAGCAAAGAACTGTCCATGACATTTGGTGAAAGCAGTACACATTTTGCACAGCAATTGAGTTTGTTTCAATCAATCAAAGCAGACCAATTCATGAATTTGCTGAAAGTAGCACACATTTTCACAGTAAATGAGTTTGTTTTAAGCAGCAGCATCACAATGAATTATAGCATCAGTTGAATGGCTCGGCGCAAACGCCACATGGCCGAAACCTTTGGAATCCACAGGTTTTGGTCACCCCACAAAATGGGGAAGCCGCATTCAACCGACCCACGACCAACCGCCCTAAATGTCACCTATTTACTTGGGAAACTGAAATAGCCCCCATGAAAATAATTCTAGATCCCCATTCCTCCTAAGTTGATTACGTCTGTATAATAATAAATTAGACTAAAATATGCAATTTGCGTCATAATTCAGATTATACATGATGAATTACAGGTAATAAAACTTAAAGAAACATTTATATGTGGACAAAATATTGTCCCATCATAAAATGGCTGATCCTGATCTACCCTTCTCAATTCAACAGCAGCATGTATGAATTTATTCTGACTATTATCTTTGGAAATAAATCATGTTAATTGTAATAAAATAAGGTTAGCTTTATATCTGAGAATTGACTCCAGGCTTTTAGTACTCACATGTATTACATGTAACACGGTGTGTTACAGCATTCAACGTTTTACTCCCAACTATGACTCAAATGGGATCTTGACATCAGTTTTTCACTTTATTCTAATGAATGCTTTTCACACAACCTATCTGTATGAGCTGTGAGCATATACATCATAAACTAGATGTTAACAGATACTTTATTAAATAGAGTAAGAATATGGAACTTTTTAAAGTTCACTTCCAATGAAAATTACAGATCTATGCCTATTAAAATAATAATGTAAGTTAACTACCTAGAACTATGAACAGAACAATTATTACTAATAAATGGCTCACACACAGAGCAAAAACCTTTTCTCCTATCAATCTGGCTTGCAGGAATACCTGATTACATGTGTATTTTAATTATTCCTTTAGTTTGAAAAAAAAAAACTAGATTATTCTGTTGACCTTGCCTGACAGTGCATTATTCCTAGATTACAAACAGTACAACAAAATTAAAAATTTGTTTTATTCACCAAAATTGAAAATGTGATCAGAAGGAAGCAGTTCCTTGTTAGTAAAGGTTTAATTCATACACTGAACAAGTATTGCCACCTAAAAGTACTGAAATCATTTTAACTATGTGCTTTAGAGCCTAAGGCTGAGAAATAGAATTTTGCTTTGGTTTCTGGATGAATGATATGTTTACCTGGCATGAATCTAATATAATTAGTGGAAAATTTTGACAAATGCTATAATTTCTAATCAATTAATAACAATTAAATAGCTTTGTATTTCCTAAAATTTCCCCTGACTGAAGATGTTTGTGAACTTCTAATGGGTTGGACTTAAATGTTTCTAGCGCTGGATCTTATAACTAGTGGTTTCCACTGTTTTGTTTAATATAGGATAAGCCATAAAATTAAATTGACTCTATGATTTGTGTATCTTGATTGAAATCCATAGGCTTACATCATGCTTATCAAGTTTAGATATCTGATATAATACTAAATTTATTAAGGTCCAAGAAAAATGCCATTGTGAAATACATCGCATCAATAGGTCAAATCTTTGTATATTCAAACAGGTGGACCTAATGTAGTAATGAAATCAATTCCAAAAATT